>CM046355.1:3890016-4180173 GCA_025436335.1 Bursaphelenchus mucronatus
GGCTTTTTGTGATTCGTTGTACAGAGGCTTGACTATATGCAGTTGCATAAATCTTCATTTTCATGTCATCACAGTTGTTTGGAGCATGTATTTTTTAGTTTTCCCAAAAAAGCGTAGTCTAAAATAAAAAGCTTGGCACATTTTCGAATCTCAAGTTCCAAGAAATTAGGAACATAGTCTTGGAATTTCGAATAAATGACCAAACCCTACAAACTTTTGAGGCGGAATAGTAAACCAAACCCGGATGGTCGTATCTTAACCAGTTTTGGTAATTTTGAGAACTTGGAGGAGCTCTTTTAGAGAAGAAAATTGTGCTTGGGCCGAGGTAAACCTTCCTATCATTCGATATATTCAAAACTTTGCCATTCGTTTAATGCCGATTCTTCTGATCGAGGTTGAGGTCACTTTTTTTGCTAATCCCTCTTCATTTTGTATCGAAATCTCTTGGGTCAAAGGGAAAAGGGAAAACAAATTGCTCCAATGTTGTCCGCAGCATTAATTCTCCTGTTCTCGCGCCAACATCCGAACTGCAAACAAATTGTTTTATTTCCCCAAATTCCGTTTTTATGGGGACATTAAAATCATTGAGGGATGCGGTTTTAATTATTGGACATTAGAATTGGTCTCGGGAATGGGGAAATGTGTTTATGGATTGGGGGTTTTTAGAAAATTGTGGTTGTTTCTGTACAACGCGATCTTTTCCCTTAAAAAAAGATTTTTTAAATTTTCGGGTTGTATACATTGTAAATTTCTGCATAACGCGATTCAAGAAATCTCGATTTCCATGAAAATTGGTCTTGAATTTGCATACATAATTTAAAAATCGCATTTGGTCCTTCTTCTGAATCGATACCAAACTAAAATTTGGTTGGGAAGTAATCAAATTTTTTGAAGAAACCACTGATAAAAGTTTTGAATGGAAAATTAATTAATAAACAAAAATTGGCACAGAACTTTTAGGGTGATTGTAGAAGACTTGCAATCAGTTTCAGCAAAGTTTTATGGCGGAGAAAGCAATCAAAAATTAATTTTTACCTAAAATTATATAATTTTCCCATTTTCTTTGATTTTTCTTTAATTTTTATATTGCACTTCACGTGTTTTGTCTTAAAACTGATTTTTCATACCCTCTAAATTACTCATTTCCACACAAAATCGCATTAAAGAACCATAAATCAACTTATTTTATCACCGAAATTTCCTTTTCCCAAGAATTTTATCGCAAATGACGAAACTTGTAAAATTGTTACTGTTTTGCTTTCATATATATGATGCTTGTTTACATAAACAAGTCCTCTAATCTGTCAGTAAACCATCTCCCAAAACCTGATCAAAAAATGTTTGGAAGAGCCTCAGGGGAAAGAGGCAAACAGATGCAAAAATAAAGAGCACTTTTATTTTTTGAGGGACGATTTTTTATATCAAAAAAGGGTTTCAATTCTGAAATTTCTTAGATTTTTGGGGTTTCTCTGTCGCATAATTTTATTTTTTGTCGGAGATGCGATTGTTTGGAAATTTTTATTAAAATAGGGAAAGTTCAAAATAACGAACAGATTTTTTTCAAATTTCTAAACAGGATCTGGGTAAGCCGTCCATGACAACATTTTAGCTCGCGCTTTCCAAACAGAGCCAAGATATTCAACGGTCTCGTTGGACTGTGGACATGTTGGAGAGACGGTCAGAAAGGAACATGTTTTTTGGATTAGTCTTTGCCAACAGTTTTAAAATTTCGGTGGATTTCTGCAAATGATGCGCTGAAAAGCCTCGCGTTTACACTTAAAAATAGTAATCTGCATTTAACCGTTTTTTGGCTTTGGAGGACCAAACCAAAAAACAATGTTGAAAATGCATGAGGAAACTGCCAAAATTAGTATTACTAATTACTAAGTATATGCAATTTCTTTATCGAGCAGTATGCACAGATCTTTGAGATTTTTAAGCCGATATTAATGCAAATATCGCTGTTGCATTGCAATTTTTAGAAAATGGATTTATTTTCCCGCCTATCTCCCCCTTTCCCTGCTCTTTAATTTATCGTATATTATAAATTCGAAATTTTCCCTTCCAAAATATCAAAATCTTTTGAATTTTTAATCGGAATCTGAATCATGTCCCCAAATTTTCACGGTGATTCTGTAAAGTTTCTGTGCTATTAAAATTCCAATTTGAATTTTTGGGCTTCCGTTCTCTGCCCATAAATTTGGAAAAAAGATTTTAATTTGCGATGGGAAATGGATTTATTGCATCGTTTTGCCGAAAGGGAAATCCATGGGAATTACTGATAAATTGGGGGTTACGAAAGATTTGGAGGTAAAATACGCCATTTCAAGAGTTTGCTTCATGTTGAAGTTAGCTATCTCAACAACAGGTAGCTTTGACATCATTTTTTTATTATTTACCGTGATTGTGCAAAATTTTTCATATTTTGATGTGCAAAATGAATTTCTTTCTTTCCTCACCGACATTCCAACCCTTAGCCCTCTCTTTTCCCATCTTTTCACACATAATTCTGTATTCATTTGCAGAATCTAACGCGGAATTCATAAAATATTTTGTCCAAACAATCAAAGAGCCTGTTACTCTCCTAAATATTTGTCTATCGTTAAAATTATACATAATAACAGGAGGAGAGAAGGAAAAGAGTCCATCTCTTGCCTCCAGACCTCTTCTACTTCCATTCATTGTGTTATCCGATCAAAATCATTTTTTATGAGAAAAAAGCAGAAATGATATCATAAGAAAAGGATTTGATGAATTGTGGGGAAGAATGGGGCGCTCAAGTAATGAATTCTTGAGAAAGGAACGGTGATTAGAGTCTTTCGGCGATTTTTAAGAACTTTTCTTCTTTGTTCACGATGTCGTCGAGTAGGAAGTGATCGCAAAGTTGTTTGAAAATGAAGCTTAAAGTGTTGCCTTAGGATTTTGATGATTTTTTATACGATTAAAGTTTTCCAGAGAGTTTTGAAAGAGGATTCAACTTTGTGTGGACATGAATTTGGAGTGTATGTTGTTAAATTGTTCGACCATTATTCAGAAGATCTTTTTGGATACTTTCGTAAAAAATTATCCCACATATTTTTCAAGGCACAATGTTTGGGGTTTCTTTAAACTTTGCGGTCGTGATTTGCCAAGATCATATTTCAATTCTAAAAATTTTTTTATTTTCTTTGCCGGATCAACCGAAAAATTCAATGATCATTGAAAACGAAACACTATGGGAAATGAGGAGAGACGGCCAGAGAAAAAACGGGGTCAAGGCTATTTCGGGAACTAAAGTATACATAATATAATATAAGTATATCTTTGTGCAATTAGAAAATTGCGGCACAAATAGTTTTTTTTTCATATTTTTTATTGTAAACGACGATCTTACCACATTCAGGCTTTTATTTTGGCCATAAGCAATTCCTAGCAGCTCAAAATATCAATACTTGTTACATGTTGATATTTGCACCGGTGTTTTTGCCATCAGCCACTATACACTTTAATTAACCCTTCTTTGCTTACAATTAGATTTTCAATTTTTCACCTGTTAAACCCCTCTGAGAGTCATCTAATTTACTACAATTAGCAAATCTTTATTTTTTTTATGGGCGCTAAACTGATTTATGTTGGTTGGCTTTATAAATAGCATTATGATAGGCGGAACAGGTGTTAATCTGTACTCTCTCCAGGCATTTCTTACTCATAAACGGCCATTTTCTAGAAGTTTTTTACGTTTTATTGAGTAAAATTGGGCTTGACACGTTGATTTATAAAAATACTATAGTAAAATAAGATTTTTTGAATGTTTTTGTAGTTTTTAGAACATATATCAGTACAAATCTATAATGTTTTGAGTCTTTTTTTAAACATTTTTTAACTTGAAATTTGAAATTTGCTATTCACTAATTTTTTGATCAATTTTTGATAAATATTTCGCATGTTTCAAGTCACAAACTCTTGAAAATTAGATTAACTTCTTCTCAAACCCATCGGATTTGCAGGAGAAGCCCTATTTTCATCTTTAAATTGTAAAGTGGCCTTTATTTCCAATGGATAATGGATTAGAATTATATAATATGCAATGTATATAGTCGGGTTTACGTGCCCTTTGATTTGGTTTGTTACATTCTGAAGATATCTTCATTTTTTTGACACAACCAGTAATGTTCAACAACCTTAATTTTTGCAGTTTGTGCGCCTTCGGTCACAGCCACGTCATTTCGGTTCTGACTTTGGCAGAATAATGCATAAATCATTTATGCATTTTTTAAGTCTTTTACAAGATATCACATTTTTGTCACGTTTTATTTGATTTTATTCACTATTTTTTTAAAAGTCAACATGGTTCTAGGCATGTCTTTTAATACCGTTTACCTTTATTTAGCATTTTTTGGGTTGTAAAAACGTTTTTACGGTTTATTATTATACGACGTCTTTTAGAACTACCTAAAATTTTCAAAGGACAACATCATTTGGCCATTTTCTATAGATCTGTTGCATCAACCGCGTAGTAAAGTTAGCAAGTAATAGTATAATAGTATATTTATACGTATAGTTTTTGTCGCACATTCGAACTATCCAAAAAAGGCAATGTAAATACATAATGGAGACACATTTGTTTTGAAACGATCTTTTTGAACGTCTTATGTATAACTTTGTATTTTATAAGAAATGAAGACTAATTTTTTGGAATGACACCACAAGTAACAAATAACGTCTTCCTGGTCAGCTCTTGTGTCAGAATCACTAAGATTTTTTGCAAATTGTCTTATGACTTTTGTTTTTTTTAAAGAAATTTTTGGATTTTATGTCAAAAAGGTTTCTCTGTCCCTCTCTCCTCATTTCCCATAGTCTCTTGTCTGCAGAAATCGTTGAATATCAACGGTGCTTGCAAAGCAATGCCAAAATTCTCAAAACTCCAAAAATTAGCCTCTCAAAACCTGAGATCTTGCAGCTTTACTACGAAATTGATCATGATATTATACATCTTGTATTCAAAGTTTCATAACTCTTCATTGGACTGTTGACTGCTTACGATTTGCTCTTTTGCAATCGTCTCTTTTTACTCTCCTAATTACTAAAACAAACCCTTTAAAACATTTTTTATGGCTGATAATTTCCCTTTTTCACGGCTGCTGATAACGCCAAATTTTTGTCATTTTTAGTTCTTCTGATTTTTTACAGAGTTTTATTTTGAAAGTCGTATTATGATTTGATTATTTGAGGGGTTTTATTTGTGTTTATTACATGAGGCGTTCCATATTTACATTACCTTGGGTTTTATTGCGTGTTTTTAAGGGTGATGCCTGTTTGCGAAACAAGAATCATCTACCATGACGAACGTGGGGTACCTGTATGTGTTTCGAGAAGTGTTTTTAGAGGAAAATTGGAGTAAATATCAATGATTTTTGAATTTATTTCGAAAAACTTGCAATAGTTACAAAACTCGAACATTTCTGACGGAACTGCCCGAGGCACAAAACTCAGAATCCTTTCAAATTTTGTAGATTTGCTTTTCAAGGGCTCATAACAATTCCAAAAAATTTTAGTCCTTGCTTTGCACGAAAAGCCCAGAAATTCAATGATCATTTAGGGACTACGGCAAATGATGAGAGACGGCCAGAGAAAAAACGTTTTTTGACGGTATCTTTTCAGATAGCGCTTGCAAAAGATAGCTTCCTGTAGAAACCTTGAAGTAGACATATTAAAGGAAAGCCGACCGTCGTTCTAGTAAATTTCTTTTTTTTGGAAATAAGATTGGCCAAATGTTGGTGACTCAATCCAAACTTGAATTAAAATTGTTTTCCTGGTTCTGAATCAGCTCATTTTAGTTTATTCGTTTTAGAGATGATTAAATTTTTTCAGAGACGACTCTACACTGTTTTTGTCAAATCGAGATTTTTTGTTTTTAATTTTCAAAATGATTTTTTTGCTGATATTAGTCATCAAAATTGATAATAAAAGTTTTTATATTTCAACTTCTAAAAAAAGTTTTATTTTTTGCCTAAAATAATGTAAATGCGATCTAAAAATCATTCTCTAATCACTCCTAGTTGCTTTTTCTTGTTTATCATAGTTCTGCACACAATTACTCACCCCACAAAACACATTCTCTTTTTACAGTTCTACTATCTATATTGGAGATAACCGACAACTGTTTTCTGGAATTTTGGATGACTCATCCCTTATTCATAACCTTATTCATAACAGGGAAAAACTACGTTAGAAAAACAAAAAAAAGTTAATAGCAACGGCCCCATTTTTTAGTTTTTAATCGGATTGCAATTTTTGGCGAGCAGTTCAGCTAGACTAAATCATTGAGGGAAATTATTAGTTCTTTTTAAACTTTTTTCCTTTTGCAAGCGAAAATTTTAAAACCAAAAAGTTTTCCGATCAAAATGCAAAAAAATATAAAAAATTTTTCTCTGACCGTCTCCCCTCATTTTCCATTGTCTCTCGTATGAAAAGGTCGTTGAATATCTCAGCTGGACTTGCAAAGCAAGAGCTAAAATTTTTAGGAATTGATGTGCGGCCTAGACAGATCGTTCTTGCAAAATTTCATCAAATTTCGATTGATTCCCTCCGAGAAATTACCTTTTTGATAAAATTTCCCTACTACAACAAATTTTTTTTCCATTTATTGTATTATAGTAGATTTTTACTTCAATTATTTTTTCCCAAAATAGATGACAACTCAGTTAATTTATTTTTCAAGTCCCAGCTCGTTGATCTCTATTTCCATCGAACTTTTTGCCCTTTTACCGAGAACTCTTGATCAAACTCTTGACAGTTCATCAAAAAAGTAAAGCCTTTCCCTCAAATCCTTTTGTGGCTAGCTAAAAAAACGCTCTCTGCGCGTGTGTATCTAATGATTCATAAAAAAAGTTTGATATCCAAAAAAAGTGCAAAAAATATTTTTTGGAGATAAAGAGAGCTGTTCTCGGATCAAAAACGGGGATTTGTTTGCGTTTTACGTTTGATTTGTAGGCTTAATTAGGTGGGAAAAGGTCGGGGTTGGGAAACAGAGGTTGAAAGGTGATATTTATCAGCAAAAAACGGGCAGTGGGTTCAGTTATATAGTTGGATGAATTTTGATCAAATTTGACGGAAACATACAACAAGATACCTCAAAATGTAAGATCCTCTTCCAAATTTTTCAATCGCTAAAAATGTTAGCTCTTTATTTCCACTCGCAGCTCAAATTTGCGGCAATTTTCTTTCCGAGAGAGCACGAAAAATGGGGAGGGTCGGTTAGACAAAAAAATATTTTCCCCTTTGATGCCTATTTTTTCCTGATTTTTATTCTTTCGTCTCGCCACAAAATCAAACATGGTTTGCCTAGTTTACGTCATGTTGTTGGTCATAATGACTGTTGCCATCGTAAATGAGGGGGACGGAAATAGGGATAGTCTCCTTTTCCTTGTTTTATATCATCTTTTGGTGATAAAAGAGTGAAACCTCCACGTTCCGCTATTTGCATATCAATAAAGTCAATGTTGGAATTTATCCCTAAAAAATGGAGGGAATTGATCTGAAAACCCAAAAAAAATTTTTTGAATTTCCGGCGTTTTTTTTTGGCAAAACAATCCGTTTATCAACTTTTCATCTAATTTTTCAATTTGATTTGTCATGATTATTAAAGATCACGTTGACATAGACTTTAATTTATCCAGACAACCAATAATTATATTGAATATTGATGAGGATTTGCATTTTTTCTCATTTTTGATCTAAAATAAGGTCGGAATCTCTTCCTAGTCCAATATTTTCTATGATCATTGCCAATATGACGTTTATTTCTATTTTCAAACCGTTTTTTGCAGTTTAAAAACACTTTAGGATCAACATTTTTTGATTTCCCTGAAAATTCAAAAGTGTACCCTAAGGCTATTTAACCCTCTTGACCTTAAATCTTTGCCTAACGTCACCCATCATTCTTTCCCAGACTTTTTATGACCAGAACGGATATTTTCTGATTTAAAATCCGGGTTGAATCATCGAGACTGTACGAAAAAAGGGATAAAACGCCTCGAAAACTTTAAATTTGGCCAAACTTTTTCTTTACAGCGCTTTTAAAATGCTCTCCACTGATTTTGGAATAAATTTCCGGCCTAATCATATAAAGTTCCCAGTTGTTTTGCACATAAGAGACCAAAATTATCTGTTGTAGCTTTGTTACAGCTACTGTAATATAAGATTTCTCATAGTTTTTGTCAAAACGGTTCGAACACTGAATGTAGGTGTCCCGGGCCTCGCAAATTGTACGCAGTATTGTAAGAAAGGATTTGGAATTACGTGAAACGTTTATAGAGGATTATTCGGGCGACCAAAAACAGGGAAATATTTGCGTTCCTCTTGATTCGAAAGCCAAATATTCAACAATCGCGATTGCAAAAAATAATGTGACAAGACAGGCTTGGTGACCTTAGGATTCGATGATGAGATCGGGGGTTTCACGTGAGAAATGAATTCAGAGATTCTCAGAAAATATGAAGAAAGGATGACTTTGGGATATTTGAGCTTCTCTCAGATTAAACAAGTTGACTCAACCACGTATTTTACCCTTTGTGTAATTTAGGACCATACACTTTTGATTTCCCCGATTTGTAACCGTTTTTCGACTTGATCATTTCCCACTTATTTTAACTCACCCAGTATCAAGTTAATATTGCATATCTCCTTCCACACGGAAGAAATATAATTTTTTATGCTACATGAAATGCTTGACCGGCAATCAAATTAACCGCTAATCTGATTCTTATCACTATTTTTTCTTATGAAACACCCACATCTTAGGCATCACCCTTTAAATAGCCATCCTCTAAAATAACATAGCATTGCTCACAAAATGTTCTATTTACAAATTCAAACTTTTAACAGCTTAGACTGCAATTAATTACCTTTAAAGTAAGAACATAACCAATCTACTATCCCTATTCTAACGATCAAAAATCATTATATTATCCATGACGCTTGATCCTAAACCAAATTTTCGGCCCAATTCTAATTTCCCTCCGGTCCATTCGGCTCATCCACCGATCGAACCTACTTTACACTACTCTCAGGTTTATCGTTCTTGTTCGAAACCGCTCGTTTTCAATGTTTTTATACCCAATTTGTCGATTCGCCCACCAAAAATTCCTTTTCCAATCAAAGACGGAACGGAAAGCGGTCGGTCAGTCCATTCCTTTTTTGGCGGTTATTACCTAATTTGGAAGTCTTCAGGCGAGTGAGTCAGGCGATGGATGGGTACTCGTTTTCCTTCCATTTACGTGTAACTTTCACCGGTTCCCAATATTTTTCTCAAAACGACAGTTTTTTTTTGTTTTTTCCAATTTTTATTTTTATTTTCTGATAGATAAAGATGCCGAATCCGACCTGAAAGTGCACTATCAGCTGGGGAAACCTTTTTTAATCTTATTTTAAATGTTTTCGAGCGAAAAGTGTTGTTTTACCTCGATCTCAAATTTTATTTTGTACTTGATGTATGACGTTAAGCTCTATTTTTATACCTAAATACCTTACATTTTTCTATAAGAATGTTGTTTCAAGGCTGGTACTACCTACATGAAGAGAACTGATTAAATTTGAAGAAGGATTTTACTAACAACGGAGTCGTTTCCCCTAACTCCATCTGCCAGACCTCGAACTTTGAGTCCACTAAAATTCCGAGCAAGATCGATTGGATTACTCTGCGGTAAGCTGTTCACAATATTATTCATGCACTCTTCTAGATATTTCACAAACTTTTCGACATTAGTTCCTCCTTTTTCATTTGTTTTTTATGCTTTCAATATTGTACTTGGTGGGGAGTCTGATTATTGTTGTTACAGCCTCATTTTTGAACCTGTTGAGTTGCCTTTGCCATTACAAGAAGCAGAACAGTGTGCGTTAGGTTATAGTGACAGTTTAATTTGCTCTAGTCAAGTGGTTTTTGCACGGTGTATCATAGGAATTTACCTTACTTTAAAATAATTGGAGGCATGCATAATTTGTATTCATTTGTTTTGTAGTAGATTATAAATGATGTTTTCAGTGGTACGACAACAATTTGGTCCCAATTCTCTTCTCAACGCACATTAACAGCCATTCCGTCAGGTAGGATAATATAATTTTTTGTTTTTCTGTCGAAAACTTTGGTTGTTATGACGTTTACTGTTTCCAAATTGTAGGATATGGTCTTTTGGGTAACAGGCAGAGTATTTTATAATTTTGAAATATTATTGTTGTTATTTTTAGTCAGGTCGCCGGGTGATGCCAAAAACGCCCCCGGCCGTGCTAAAAATTCCACCGAGACCATGGATCTGCGCGTCGGACGTCCGATACGCCGTTCATTGCGTTGTGTTTGTGGCATGGATTATAGCATTCGAGGTGGGGAGCGGCGCACTGCCCTTCTTCTTTCACTTCTTCGGTTCCGAACCAGGTGATTCGACGGGAACGGCTGTGGCCAAGGAAAACTTTGATCCATTTGAACGGTAAGGGCCTATTTTAGATCGAGCATGGGCTTAGGAAGATTGGCTAGAATGTTTGAGACAAGAAGCTTTAACGGGGCATACGATTTTTTTGAATTTTAATGTTATCCATGATAGCTGGCTTAAAATATTTTACAGATTGAGAATGTTTGTTGCCTTCTGAAAAGAAACTTTGATTAGCAAAATCGCGACCTAGGGCATGTATTAAACAAAAATTGTGGTTTTTTGAGGAATTTTTTTCCTAATAATGACCTGTTCTTTTCCATTACCCACTAAAGTAATGTAATTTTAGATATGGAGCTACAATGACGATCATGATGTACTTATTGCGGTTGATGTCGTTGCTCGTCCTTCCCCAATGCCTCTGTAACATGCTGGGGTTGTTGTTTTTCAACGGGTTTCGTGACAAAGTCGTTTTGAAGGCATCTCCCCTGCTGGCACCGTTCGTTTGTTTTCGCGTTGTAACGAAAGGCGATTACCCGGAATTGGTCAGAGACAATGTTCGCAAAAATCTGGAGACGTGTTATGAAGCGGGCATTGAGAATTTCATCTTTGAGGTGGTCTCGGACAAGCCGATTCATCTCGTGCAAGGTTCAAGGGTCAGAGAAGTGAATGTTCCACCAAATTACAGTACTAAAACTGGCGCCAGATACAAGGCCAGAGCTTTGCAGTACTGTTTGGAGAACGAAGTAGGTCTTGATTTTATTTTTGTAAAAAATTCCGAAAAATTGGGATTTTTTACACTTTTTACTATGGATAATATAAAAATTTGATGACAAATACCTTTCAGGTTAGTATTCTCCATGACGATGATTGGGTAGTCCATCTGGATGAAGAAACGCTCCTCTCGGAGAATGTGGTATGCGGAATCTTGAACTTTGTGAGCGAGGGAAAGCATCCTTTTGGCCAAGGAGTTATCACTTATGCCAACCATGAAGTTGTCAACTGGCTGACCACGCTTTCCGATTCTTTTAGGTAAGTACCCAGGAGACGTGTAAGCTTTTTGAGGGAAATTAAATGCGTCATCATGACACATTTTTTTGAATTTTTTATTTTTTACCTAATGTTTTTTCGTTTAGAGTCGCTGATGACATGGGAAAGCTGCGATTCACGTTCTCCTGCTTCCACAAACCCCTCTTCGGATGGAAAGGATCATTTGTTGTGACCCAAGTCGGTGCCGAACGTCGTGTCACCTTCGATCATGGGATTGAGGGATCTATTGCTGAAGATTGTTTCTTCTCAATGATCGCCTATCGTGATGGCTACACGTTCGACTTCATCGAAGGAGAGATGTATGAAAAGTCGCCGTTCACTTTCTGGGACTTTTTGCAGCAACGGAAACGCTGGCTTCAGGGCATTTACCTCACGGTGCATTCGAAGCACATCCCATGGAAAAACAAGATCCTCTTGGCGTTGTCGCTCTACGCTTGGGCCACAATGCCGCTTACAACGTTGCAGGTGAGTCATTAGAGATGTGAAAGGAGTTTGGGAGGATTTGGTAGGAAATTGAGTCATTGTGACGCAATTTTTGTAAATTTTGAAAGTTTTGAGGGATAAGATTTTTTTTTATTTTTATGTAACATATGATATTTTAGGTATTCCTATGTCCATTATTCCCACTGCCTCGATGGCCAGTCACGGACGCCATGGTGGCTCTGATTGCGGCCGTAAACTTGTACATGTATGTGTTTGGAGTGCTCAAATCGTTCTCCCATAAGTATCGGTAAGAGTTTTAATCATTGTTTCCGACATTTTAGGAGCCTTATGAAGCGTTAATAATACTGTGAAAGTATCACTTTCAACATTTAGCGTTTGACCTATTAATTTTTGATTTTGATGTTGGAGATGTTATGTGTAATATAAGTTTTCTTTTTTTTTAGCTCAAACTTTCTCCGCCTGGTCCTGTATTTGCTAGCTGGTATTGTCACCGTCCCATTCAACGTACTCATCGAGAATACGGCAGTGGTAATGGGGATGTACGGTCAGAAGGACGGGTTCTACATCGTCAAGAAGGATCTTCACATTATTGATGTTTGAGTAGGAACTGAGTCAATTTATGGACGTTAAATTATTGCTGACTTTTCACTCGCTCATATTGCTCACAAATCTAGGTTTTTTAATTGTTTTAGGCCCTTATTTTGTCCGTCTAACACCAAGGATAATATCCGAAATATCTAAATCTTTCTCCAACCCCCCTATATTCATATTGTATATCATTTTTTGTATAGTCGACTGGTATGTGCACAGTGCAGCTGACCCCGGAAGAAGCTTTTCTTTCTCTGCCAATCTCTGAAATCCCCGCACTATCTCGGTTTTTCCATTTTTTAGATATCTTTTAATCATTTTTTATACTGTTCCTCTAAGAATACTATTGTAATATCGAACGCTCGGGTGTCTCTGTTCCTCTCTTAACTTTAACAATCTATCATTTCGGTAACTTACTAATTTTTCATATTCAATTTCCCCATATTGTATTCTTTTTTTAACCCGGAGGAAATAACGTCACAATGACCGATTTTCTGTACCTCTCCTTTGTCAGCATGACGCCCTCCGCCCCTTATCTAACGTGCTGTGATCTCTGTCCCAAGTTTTGCCCCTCGCCAAATTGAAGAATAAATTTATTCCATATTTTAGACATTGATTTGAATAATTGTAAATATCACTGGTTAGAGTACTACATTAATATGAAATTGGTTTTTGATATTGATGACGGCTGTATTTGGAAGTTATTAGGAATAATATTAACAGAAAAGGAGTTCCTGAGGTATTTCAAATCGCTATATTATGTTAGACATCTAGTGTAATATAAATTTAGTCAAAGTTTTGGTTGTAAACTTATTTCTTATGCTTTAATTGTTCTCTTTTGTATTTCTCCAGCCACGCTGCTGTCGAAGAAGGATCGATGGAAACATAGTTCAGCGAGGAAGCCGGCTGTTTTTGTTCTCTATGATCGGCTGATCTGTTCTTATTGGCGGATCGGCCCGAAGCTCGGGTTCGGCCTCTTTCAAAGACAATCCGATCATTTAATTCGGATTGAATGGACATCTGAGAGCCCAGGTCATCTTCTTCGATGAATTGTGATTGGATTCGAGGCAAAGAAGATTGAATTAAAAGTTGGTGTTGGGCTGGTAAAGAGACGGTTGATATTCCGCGGGAATGGGGAGGGGAGGAACGCTTGGACTGGACGGAATCGGTGCGCGAGTTCTCTTCCACTTCCTGAAAAATCATGTTCTATATTTCTGATAGCTTAGTATCATCAGAAAACGGTCGGAAGGTTTCTGGAAATAGTTATACGGTCCGCAACCCTTGGAGGCGAGAAATGATCGTCTAAATACGACTACTCTATATATGGGACACATTTTTTGATCGTATGCTGCTGATTGTACCATGACTTGATCGCATTTTCACTGGCAACGACTTACAGGAAGAGTAGCGGTGCTTTTTCCGTATCCTCCAATGACACTTCCTTGATAGGCACTTCCCGTATAAATCGCTGTATTAAAAGAAGTCCGATCATCCGAGACTGTATTCGTGATCAGCGTGTTGATTGACTCTGTTGGCGTCCTGAAACTAGAAATTTAATATAACAAAATGTTAACAAAGAGCTCCGTATTTTACCCTAAACTTACACTGAATATGCGACCGTTTTGTGAGGATTGGACATTTTTACGGGGACTGTTTGATACGCCGAGCCTGACGAAGTGTCCGTGGAGCTGACTGAAGTCACGGAGCGTCTTTTCTCCTTCTCCTTCATCTTCTCTCGCTGTCTTTGAACGGCGGCTTCTAATCTTGTGGATGAAGAAACGGAATGATCAAAGCGTCGATGGTGGGTTGTGGAATTGGGAGAGGTGTCGGATGTGGGGATGGCATCAAAAACACGAGCAAAAGTCTCACTGTCTTCATCGGCATAGCCTTTGGTTGTGTTGTCACCATCGTATTGCTGAAAAATTCAATGCCTTGTGTAAGATAAAAACCATTTACTATCCGAAGTATAAATTTTACTCACCTCAAACGAGCCAGAAACAGCATCCAGAAGCTTCTTTTTCAACGATCTTCTAACCGGAGTATCAATTGTTCGTCCAAGTAATGGGATATTCACATTTGGTCGAACCAGCCCCATGGTATTTGCGGCAGGTGTATTACTTGTTTTTGGAGGCATAAACATACTCGTTGACACTAAATTCTCCTGCGAAATGGAGGTTTGAACAGTCTCCGCTGTAGCGTAAACCTTCTCATGGGACAGTTGACTTTCTTCGTTGGAAAATGACGAATGATCGGCGTGATCTTGGTCATCCTCCTGGAATCAGTGGTAAAATTTACTTTTTTTGCTTTTAACTCGGTGAATCCAAAGATTTTTTAATTAAAATTCTTTGAAATAACGTATGATGCTCGCAACTGACCCTAATAACGGGCTGCACCACATGCCCTGAGGGTGTTTGACTGTTCTGACGACGATGAACAAAGTTGAGAGAAGGATGGATGGATTGAATGGAGCCGGTCCGACCCGCGGACCCGTTGTGACTCATGCTCGTCAATAGGCCTGACGGGTCCATCGGGTGCACGTTGAAATACTGACGGTCCGCGTCGTCAAAGGTCTCGAACTCGCTGCAAATCTGGGGTAAAGTACGATGGTTTCCTTATATTAAACGTTTAAAAATCAATTTCTTTAAGGACTCCTCAAAAATTTGAAAATTAGCGCAAAAACCGAAAAAAAGAAAACTAAAGGATCCGCCCACCTTGGCATGGTCGTAAGCGCACTAGCCATGGAGGTTTGTTGCATTAGCGAGGTTAGACTTTGGGCTACAAATAAAGAGGAAGGTAAAGAAAACTACAGTAACCTCAGACTTACATTGGGCTTGTTGTTGGGCGGCGATTTCTTCGGCGGTCAGCTCTACAAAGACTCTGAGATTACCAGTAACAATTGGCTGTTTGCTAACACTAATCATCTATTTGTAATTTCTACTGTAACTTACCTGTAGGCCCGGTGTTTACATAATGATGGATCAGACTTCCCGCTCGATCTGTTGCGTAATTTCTCCTCGGCGGCAGTGGTAATGTCTGAGCGGGCGTGGTGGCTATAGTCGGCGTATTGCTGCGAGGTAATTGTGCCAACATTGGCATTGAGTTTGTGATAAAATCAGTTGGTCTAGGTCTGCTTGTATGGCCATTCCCGTGAGTTAAATGCATATGAGAGGGATGGGCTTGGAGAACGCTGACATTTGTGTGAATAGAATCTGAGGGGTTCGGAATGGGATTCACGAATTGATCTGGCTTCAACAACAGTCTCAGGGTACGGTGGATTTGAGCTGTGTGATCTCCAGAAAAGGAAAAGGAATGAGGCTTCAGCCAGGTACGAACGGAAGCCTCGAAAGAGAGTTCGCCTTCAGAACACTCAACTTTACCGAGAGATCGAAGGGAGAGACAGACGATTTGGAGGGGAGGAGAACCTTGGACAACTGTCAGCATTGTCTTCTGAAACAATACATTCAATTCTTTGAATCATCTTCAACGGCTCTTTTTTTGTTCACTTACCGTTAAATGGATTCTCACTTCATTCCCCACTAATTGTAATGTCGCCGTTCGGGACATGTGATTGACATGCATACAGAAGATGAAGCCTAAAATTGTAGGAAGACTGAAACAAAGTGTTCAACTTACTTCTCCCACAAATATCCCGAAGCCACTCCTTCCACAACACCATACATTCTCCTGTCCAAAAGGAAAGGACGAGGATTCTGTTCTCCATAATTAGAGCTAATGTTTTTGTAGTTCTACCGGCTTTGAAACCTGGAAAGTGATGGTTGATGCATACGACAACCTTTTGTTTGTTAGGTTACGGTTAAACTTTGTTTTTCGTATTTTAAAAATCATTTTTATTTTGGCTGAGAAAGCGATTTCTATAATGCTTTTGTAGCAAAGCGGAATATCTATTATACATCCAAGTCTTGTAAAGTAACGCAACAAATGCTTCGATTGAATGTCCTATGTGACATTTGGCCTTACATGTCACAGGCGAGTTATTTATAAATTACAAAGGCTCCATTTTTAACCCTTACTATAATTTTTGACTTGCAATTTGACTCAAAAAGGTTAAACTTTTTTAATAAAACCAAAGAGCACCGCTTACCATACTCATATCCAATGTAATTCTGCATGTAAAACAGCTCCAAGTGCTGCCCTTTCTCCCTTGTTTTGTCATTTTTGAACAGCCCAATTAACGGGCTTCGGCTCCATTCCTTCGTTGGCAGACGACATAACGGTTTTGCCACTGAAATCGTCAAAAATTTATTGCGTTACAAGTCAATATTCATCTTGAAAATTGCGAAAAGGCGCTAAAATGCATAGAACTTACCTTATTTTTGTAGAGCACCCTTCCCGGCGATTCAATTCTCAGTCCTCCGTCAAAAAGGACCGCGTTCTGACGGCTTTGGAAAAAGTTGCACCACATGGCGGAGATTGTAAAATACGTTTTGCGTCTTTTAGAATTCCAGGTTCTACTTCATATAAATAAAAATCGACCTTTTCACAACTATTTTTCCATTGTAACGCACTTGAAAAGTAACCAAAAAATTGAGTCTTTTTCCTGAAATTTTTTCAATTAAAAATTCGAATTTTAAATAAAATAAAATCGAAAAAAACCACGGTTAAATTCTCGGTTACGATTAGGTAAAAAAAATAAAAAAAGGACGGTCAAAAAAACCGGAAATTCGAAGCCGCCAAAGGCTTTTAATCTAAAGGTCGGCAGTATGTTATTTGCCATTTAGGCTACTTGTTTGTCAACAACTCTCAATTTTAATAAAAGAATAATCAAATTTGGACAGTCGAAGAACAATGCAGAGACTTCAACAACGATTCGAGAAGACAGAGTGATCTGGAGAATGGGAAAAAGTTCTTTAAACTCTTTCAAATGGAAAAGGTCAGACATTCAAAGGAAAAGAATTCCAGTCAACGGAATGATAGCCAGTCAACTGAAAATTTAGCGAAAAAAGATGAAGATTGTTGAGCAAAGAGACGAGGAAGTTGTTAACTTATTAATTAAAAAGAGTCAACCTTATGTACAACCAGAATTATACATATCGAACGATCGCAGACGCCCCAAGTACTCATTTGAGGCCAAAATAAACCTCCATACAACAACGCTCTTCTACAACGAATCAGTTTTTAGATCTTGTAGGGTTTATGGTAAAAGGCATGTCAATGTCATGAAATGTGACACAGTAATTTGTTTAAAGAAATGTGCCCTTTCTTTTTTAAGATCTATCAGATGGAATCATCACAGTGCCCACGGTGCGTATTTTACAACAGAAACATTTCTCTCAAAAGCATCGAAACGCAAAATCTGAAAGTCTCCTCAACTAATCCCTTTGGGAGCCTTATGATGAGAAATTGGCGTTAATTGTGAGGGTTTTGGCACAAAGGTCTACAAAATCATGTTTTAAGAGCTCGTAAAAACATAAAACAAATCTTTCATGAAGATCTCCGTCGTTCTCTACAGTATCGCATCTACGAAGACCGTTGAATAGGTCTTCTGCGCCTGAAAACCTAGAAATAAAGTTTCAGCTTTCTGTATTTAATTGTTTCTACTGTACACGTCAAATCGAAAAAGCAAAAGGGAAGGAAATGTTCAATTTGGCATTTCGTCACAAATATGGGATCCGAGAAATGTTTTTTGGCCGATTTCTTGTCTAATTTGGTAAAAACCAGGTCTTTTTTGACAACGTTTACCATTTCTAAGCTATATGGATTGTTTTCAGACTTGTTTTCACCGGCAATACCTAGCGGGAAATTTTTAAAATAATTTTTCCGATAAATCTTAGGACGAAAAGCCAATTTGAAGAGTTCCCTTCTCAATTTGACGTGCTGTAGATTTTTTTAATGATTTGCTTGTAACTAGAAAAAGATAAGTCCAACGTTATTTACAACAAGGTTATCAACAATGCCGTGGTATACACTTATTTTTGTATTGATCATGTCAATAAAGTATCTATAAACCCATTGTCTGAACTATAATATTTATTATTAATGGTTTAAAATACGTAACGAACAAAATTATAATAAATTTTCAATTAAAAAACGGACTGTAAACATATAAACCCCTTGACTTGCAACTCTTTGCAAAAGAGTAGCCAGCCAACGCGTCTCTGTTCTCCCACCTTCTCCTTTAAAAAGTAGTCTCCGCTTTCCATCATCAAAATGTTTCAAACTTTCCATTTGTTTCCTGAGGCGAAGTGACGACGATTTGATCACTTCATGAAAAAGGAATTCATTTTTCGTTTCGGGTCATCGATATATTAAAGCGGACTTCCGTTTATCCGCTCTCTTCATTCCGCACACTCTTTTTTTAACAGAGCAAATCGACGGCGCCAATCCATCGATGGAATTTTTTCGTGTAGAAGTTTTTTCAACGATCAAAATAGGTGAAAAATAAAGATTTATGATATTCTCTCAACGGGATTAACAAGAGAAAAGGAAGGGAGAAGATCGCCGAAAAGTTTGGGGGTGGTAATTGCAATCAACATGAGTTTAGAGGGATGGCAAAATGATACGTTGAAAAGATTGGTTGTAAAATACGAAAAAAAAGTGCACATGTACATGTATGCAGCACAAGTACAAAGTGGGTATAAATAGAAAGGAGGCTTTGAAAGTAAAAAGTACCAAGATAATTGCATAGCATAGCATTTACACCTATTCCATGTAAAATACTGTTTATGAATTTTGTAATGGTATTTATTCTTCACAGAACATCTCCAAATTCAAGGATCTTTCAAAGCAGCAGGTTCTGTTTGTCCAACTCCAGTCTCCAGCCACTTCTTCAATCATATTTAGAACTTAAAATTCAAATTTAAATTCTTCTCAAACTGTGACGACATGGGGATGACTAATCTCTCATCACACTTACTCCTATCGACGTGAGTGTTCATAAAATGTCGACCTATGAGAATCTCGTCTATTCAAATCTTTTAATTCAAAATCTCACTCCCACAAAGGTCATTTATTCATATTTATGACGCACAAAAATGAGCGGGCAGAAGCACCTCCTGGCCTTATATATCTTTTCCATTTGCCTCAAGGAAAGTATGTTAACTCTTTTCTTTTTTACTTTACTGATTTCTTTCGTAACATCCGAAAGATTCGCCGTTTCTGGCCGAGTTTATTGCCCTCTGGATGAGCCGTTGGATCCATATACGATTGGAAGGGTTCAGGTGAGAAATAGGTTAACTTGGATCAAAAAATATTCTGCGACCTAGGGCGCTGCAGCGAAAAATTTGTGGTAATGTCAAAATTTTTGTGTGGCCTCAGTACAATTAGACCTTTCTATAACCAGCAGATACATAAGTGTCATGAGGCAGTTTTAGGTCAAACCGAGCCTCCGTAAAGCGAGGCCCTTCGTTGACAAAAAATTTTTTCGGTTTCTTGCGATTTATTGTACAGAGATTTGACTGCACATACGAACATGACCAAAATTACCTAGATTATTCAACCAAATCCTTCCAGATCTTCGAACATGACAGTCTCCCATTGGATCAACATGATTTCATGGGAGAAACAGAGCTTTTCCAGAACGAATTCCACAATATTATCTTTGACGAATCCGAGATCACGGGCATCCAACCGTTGGCCGTTGTTCTCCATGATTGCCATGAACAACTCAGATTGGAGAGAAATCGTCCGAGGAAAAGTGGATGTAAAGCGGTTACTGAGCACTTGTTTGATGCCCCTGAGGGCAATGAGATCTTTTTGGAGATCGATTTAAGGAATCAACTTAGTAGTTTACATTGCCAAGGGAATAGTAAAGGGTTTGGAGCATTTGCTTTTAATGATGATGTGGAAGGATCAGGGGAAGTTGAAGAAAATTGGAGTCATTTGGAGAGAATTCTCAACATTACAAAACGAAATTCCTCTGATTTGAAGAATGAAACCCGGTTTTAATCAAGTATAATGTAATTTATTGCGGGAAAATAAACAATTTTTGTAAAATACGGTGTCTCGTTTTTTAATTGTTTTAAAACTTTAACCAATAAAACATACGAAGATTTTATATTTGTTTTTTTCAAAATAATTAAGTTTTTGCGAGTAATATGGCCAAACTTTATATCTTCAAATAAAAATTTTTAAGCCATTTCTCATCAAAAAAAAACGGCATCTTATGATCGAAGATGGTGGTGATTCGAGAGATGTATGGCTCTAGAGTTTTAATCGTTTTTCAAATCTTTTATTATTGCCGGAACGATATGAGATGATGGATCAAGTGTTTTATATTCATTTTTCCCACCAAAAATTCTGGATTGTTTTTCAGAACGAACTTTGTATACGTACATATAGATCATCCACAAAGGACGTGTTTTTGCTGTTGCCCGTTGCACTTGCAAACGGCTTTACATTTTGTGTATATCAGGTAGATAAAGATGTGTTTCGAGTGTTTGCTGCATTCTTTTTTGTGCGAAGGCGAAGCAAAACGTTTTTAATTGTGATGGGCATTGGCTCCGTAGTAAGTCTTGAGAATTTCAGCCTTCGGTTTACTGAGCTTGCGCAATGATTTGTTTGGTGAGAGTCATGGCCAACCAAAAATCATATCTTAGCTTGCAAATGGTACCAAATTTTTCAATTTTCGATATGAAAAGCTTGGTGTCTTCTGCAAATTAAGAGCTCAAAATTTTGCATAATTTATGCCAATTATTATCAAAATTCCAGCGTCACACCTTAGCCATTATTTAAGTACTTTTCATCGATCTGTCACCTTTTTTCAAAAAAATATTTTCCAAATTACAAGGTTTTTTGATGAATTAGAATATTCAAATTTCCCTGTCATCTCCGACCCTTCCTTCTCTTTGAACCGCAGACTTTGATTAATGACCCCTCCTTCCAATTTTATATTCTCCTTGGTTCAAAACCAGTGTAAGAAGACATTTGTTTTTATGTGGCCAACAAACGACTGACCGACCTTCCGTTCTCCTTTTCTCACATTTTACTCAATTTCTTTGGCCTTTCCATTTCGTGCCCTCAGGGCTTCTTGGACGTCTGTTTCTCCGAAAAATCTTTTAAAATGTTTTGAAGACATTTCCGGGATTTTAATTAGGATCTTTTGAAAATAAGTGGGGGCTAATAATTAAAATAAATAAATAAAAAAAGAAATTGTGAAATAATTTTATGACGTTAACTTTTAATATTAAAGCGATGTGTGGGGGAAATGGCGTGGCAAAAAATTGTGAGTGGTCTATGATCTAGTTAGAATGGAAATAATACGCAAATTAATATTCAAAAACTTATAAAAATTTGATGCTCTTATCTTTTCAAAACAAAGAAAAGAAAAAAAAGAGTACCAAAGTCTCCTGAATAATTTACCTTTTTTCTAGACAACAGTCTCCGTTTTACTTTACTCACATCTTTTCATAACTCCTTACATTTTCCAAAAAGCAGCGATTAAGAGTCCAAATCTGGTTTCCCATGGATAAGCTTTTTGTTTACATAGAGCCGCTTTTTCAAAAAAAAAATTTTCAGAGTCAGGAGGCAATAGACATTTCTTTTTTATTGTTTTACGGCAGGTACATCTATAATACACCTTTTATTTGTATGTGGTGTGACAGGTGCTCTGCATATGACCAGGGGTTGGCTATAATTTGGAGAATAGTTTTGGATGGATAACATTCCTTCTTCGGGAGAATAAACATGGTTTCGTAATATTTAAAAGAGGGGATGTTTTTGAAGTTTTGTTTTCGTTTTTCTGGATTGGAATGAGGGTATATGTATGAATGAATACATGGTTTTGATGGGTACAAAGTTTTTGTCTGGGATAAGAGATTTGTTTTTTGGTAATGAGAGAAAAGTAATCGAGTAGAGACTGAAATTTAAAGATTTTTTTGTCGGAATTCGCGTGACATTTTTTATACGAAATTGTTATTGGAAAATTCTAAAAAAAAACATTTTTTTGGAAGTTTTGTCCCACAGTGGGGTAAAAAATTGTATGAACGAAAATATGTAATAAGGGCTTGCAATATTTTTTCTGCAAAATGTTATATTTATGTTAAAAGTAAAATACGCTGATACAAACAATTTCCCTATAAATTTTTTATTTTTGTCCGTTTGAATTCTCAAAAAATCATTGCGAGATTAAGAAAAACATTACAATTGTTCGCAAACAACATTTAGACAGCCAAACGTGAAAAACATGTTTTGTCTGACCGACCCTCCTCATTTCCTGTGCTCTCAGGCAAAAAGAATGTTTGGTATCTCCCCTTGCAAAGTTTTGGCTAAAATTTCGAATTGATATACGGTGTAAACACTGTACAGCAAAGTCCTGTGCGCTTTTTGCAGTAAAAACGAATTTATTCTAATCGAAAGATGGCTCTGTGCAGTTGAAAATTTATTCGAACCGTAACCGAATAAATTTTTGGTTACGGTTTTCAATTTTCATTTGTCTGACCTACCGGGTTAACCGTTTATTCCAACTGGCCCAATCACTTACCTCTCCTTTCTAAATACCAATTTCCTTTCCAAAAAAGGAAAAAGAACCAATTATTTATATTATATTATACTTCCTCCTAATCTCAGGCTCCTTTTAACCAAGAAATATATAAATCTAGCTCATTAAAGTCTCGCAGTCGTCTTTCATAGATCTTCTCCATCTTGATCGCCCCTTTTAAGACTAAAGAACTGCGCGATTTACACTTTTATCCCCTCGCATCCCTTTTTTGGTATTCATCCGGCTTTCCGAAAAATTATTTTTTTGGGAAGAGAAAAAAAAAATTTTTTTTGGTCAGTGGGTCGCGCGTCAGATTGCGTCCGCAATTTTTTGCCCTCAAAAAGACCCATCCACGAAGAGAGTGTTCGGAAAAGGGAGAGCGGCAGAGAAAATAAAAAAGAGCAATATTATTCTTTGTTTGATTGTTTTTTGGCGCTTTGGAATTAAACTTTTTCTTTAACTTAAACCTGTTTCTGGGCACGTTGCAACGTTCTTTTTGTTTTAAAAAGTTTGGAGTTTTAATTTAAGGGATTTTTAAATTTCCCCTGCGGCGACTTTGCTAGAGAAATCGGGGGGAAATCGCTTTATTGGATTTGTTTGTTTTTGAAGAGTCAATTGGAGGCGCCGTTGTAATTCAAGACGTCTTATTGTGTCGGATTCGGCGGGTTTCTTATGCAAATTCTTTGTGCGGATTTTGAAATTTCTTTTTTTTTTATTCTTGTTATGAAAAAGTTCTACTTTTGGCTTGTGACTTAGTCATGTCATAAGCTTTGTTGTAGGTACAATATGTTTTTCAGACGTTGTAAATTTTTGCATGCAAACGACATGAAGTTCTGATTAAAAGTGCAGCCAGCAGTTGCAAGATCTTTTGATTATATGCATATATTAGATTTACAGTCATTCTTAGTGAAGATTCTAATTCTTGGTGAAGATTCTAATTCTTGGACTTGCATTGAATAAATGTAGGGTTAAAAACGGCCATTTTCTCTTTCCAAAGATCAGAGTCAGATGTAGCAACGCACAAGCGCAAGAAATTTGAACTTTTGCCTATATTTAGCATATATGTATACATATAAATATAATTGGACTTACATTTTTACAGCCTAATCCCGAGACGTTCTTATTAACACTAATACAAACTATTACAGTTCGTTTTTGTGTGACGTCCATTTCACGATTTCTATTTTTTCCATGTGCTCTTTGATCCCTTTATGTATAGACCAAACGAATTACAGTAATCGCTCCATTTTTACCCTCTTTCCAACACGATCTCCATCCAAGTTGCCAATCACAAACGTCATCATTTGCCGTCAACAGATCAAAGACCTTATCTTTTTATTGTTCCCCTATTCTCTGCAGTCACTGATTAGCCACCAACGACTCTCTTTTTTTGCCTTAAAAGTACAGTAGTCTTATCAGTGGTTTTTGGTGAGGGAATGGAAATAAAATTGAGGGAAATGATGCGATGAAGGGACATCTGTAGCTTGTTTTAACGGCCATGTCAATTGTATTTCAAGGCGGGGATTTAGAGGGGAAAAGGGGAGATGAGACGACAATTGACAACAGGGATTATAAGGGGGAGATATCGACAAGGGTCTTTGGCAAAATTGTGTTTCAATGTTTTAAAGGGTCAGCAATGTTGCACTTGATAAGAAAATAAATTCAAAGGTCGAATTAAGCGATTACTGTGAGGACTGTCCACATTTTGTCGCTTTTTATTTGATCTGCGGCTAAAAAAATAGCCCGAGGGCAAAAGGCGTTTTCTCAAGGTTTTGGGGTCCCATTTTTCAGGGTACCAAAAGATTTTTGCGATACGGTAATAAAGGTACCAGAATAACGATTTCTATGAAAAATTCATCATTTTGTTTTTCAAAAATCGTGGAACGCCTTCCAAACACTATAACATATTAGTATGGCTTGTTGGCGTCGAAATTGGTCGGTCTGTTTTCGAGTAGCCGGAGGCTGATAAGGATCTTTTGTCAGCCCATAAATATGTTTTACAATTTCCTAAGAATTTTTGAGGGTTTTTTTGATGGAATTATCAAACACAAGTCAGAGATGATATGGGCTATATCCTGTGTCGACAATACGGTTTCAAAATTTTTTTCGATTACTGTAACGTGTTTTTAAGTCAATTTTTTCCTCCGTATTTTACCATGAAATTATTTGCCAGGTTACTGTAACAAAAAATTTCAAAAAAATTGACTGTGTTTTTTTGTTAGAGTATCTTTTATACACGTATTTTACCCTAATTGTTTTGTCCATCAGAAATTACCCCGTTCCCTTCCCCTCCGCGAAACAATTTCCTTTTTTGGAAGTTCAGAACTGCAAAATTTTGGGAAAAGCCGTGACCTTGAAGAAGGTTTCCGCTCTTTTCCACAGGGTCTTGGGGATTTTACAGACGCAAAAATCAAGATATACAACGGCGACGGTGTCGGGTCGGAGGCTCTTCTTTTTGGGATTCACTTTTGACAAGACATTTTTTGAGTTTTTTGAGGAAAATTATTGTAGAAAAGGGTTTAGAGAGGTTTTGTTGACTTTTTGTGACAGCTTGAATAAGAGGATCGGATTTGTACGGGCTTCATGGAAACATTCGGGGCAAATATTGTAGATATGGCAGGAGGGGACCACTTTTTAGGGGGGTTTATAGAAATGCGACTGTCAGATTTGGATGAAAATTGACATTCAGATTCCAACTTTCTATGATCTTTCCAGAATTTGCAGCTCGCCCTTTGCGTAAACCATTGAGATTTCTTTGGTCGGGACATAACATAAATTGCACTCATGGATTTTTTTAAATAAAAAAATTGTAATTTGTGGACTAGAAATCTCATTTTTTTCACGGTGTCTTAACGGAAATTCAGACGCAAAATTTTTAGTAATTGATTTGTGGCGCATCTAGAATGTGTGTGGCAAATTTTATGAAAATCCGATGTAAATATCCTTTTAAAAAGACCTTTTTATACAACACACTTCAACAATCGCAATAAAAAAAATTTTTTTCAAAGAATTTGTTCTGCAGAATCCACATTTTTTTACTTTTTTTAGTCCAAAGGATCCGCTAAAAACCGCCAAATCCCTCTTTAATAATATCCATGACTAATCTTAGCCATTGCCCCATTTAAATCCCAAAATTGGCCAAACAAACCATCAAAACCCCCATAAATATTAGATTAGGGAAACTTGCAAGGCCTTTCTTTTTACATCGCCGGAGGCATGAAAAAATAAAGTTCTTGTTCTCGCAACCCAAACATGGTTCTGTTAAGAGATCGTCCGTGTGACCAAATTTCGGGCTGTTTTCTCCTTTTTTTAGATAAAATTCCTCTTCCTTGTATGTACATATAATAATAATCATTTTTATAGAGAGTTTGGCGATGTTTGATGAGTTCGGATATTTGAATCAATCGTGTCATTAAAGAGTTCGTATTTTAATAAAATTTGAAAAGAAAAATTTAAGGATGAAGTGCAAAATTTAGGGCCGAAAAATTTTAAGATTTCCATGTCAAAAGTTTACAAAACCTTTGAACTTTCTCGCGGGTTGCAGCTTAAAAAATCAGAGTTTCAAAAGCACACATAAGTGTAATACTTAAATTTGGTTAAAATCGACCTCGTCTATTGCTTTTCCTTCCAATTATAACACGTTCCTTTTTCTTTGATTCAATTTTATATTTTAATACTCAAAATGAACTCCCATTCTGAATCCCCTTTTTTAAATCCCCCTGATCCGCCATAGCCAATTCTATATCTCCATTCCTCTCTAAACTTTGTACTTTTTCTAAATTTTCTATTTTCCTCCTCGCAATAGCCGTTTCCTCTTATTATTCATAAGCCAATTCTCGCGGATGTTTCGCGAAAGGAGAATCAAATTCACAATTGGAAATGGTTCGTCTTTTGGGTATTTTGGGGGCGGAGGAAAATTTGGGGATAAATATAATATAAAGAAAGATACGAAGGTATGGGTGTACCAAGTCCACAAAAAATGGGTTGAAATTTTTGATGGTAAATTTGAAATAGGAAAACAAGTTTTTTTTCCACTTATTAATGGCAATTAAAATCATATTTTGATGAGAATTGGTATAACTTTGGAAAAGATATTTCTAAGGCATATTCGATAACTTTATCTCGCTCTTTGCATAAACCATAACGGTGTTAAGGTAGAACTTGCCCTTCTGGCTGTAATTTTCAGAGAGAAAACGTTTATGTATGGCCGTCTCTCTTCATTTTCCATAGTCTCTAAATCACTCATATGCGAAGTAGACGTAGTCTGCTTGCAAAACTCAATCCTATGCTTTAACTGTTAATCACAGCAATTTTCCGTTTTAGATGTTTATCATGGCCTAATCAATTTATTTCCCATTGAAAGTTACTCACCATTAGTGGATGACGTTTGAAATTTAGTTAAATTGGCTGTCTGCCCCAACGATTATCATTCAAAAACTGCTTCCTTTTTTTGTTTTTTTCATTTTTTCACGTATAATTTTCTCGGTATTTCTAACTTCCTTCCCTTATCACCAAAAATGATGTAACGCAAATCGTTGTAAACATGTTTTTTCATAACAAATCAATTTTATTTCCTCTAAAATACGACTTTTTCTATTGTCAATTACTGTATAAACTTTAACTAATAACCTTGCCCAATTGCACTACTGCTCGTGCAAACATTAACTGAATACTTTATTCGAATACTTGAAAGGTCATTACTTTCAAAAACGACGTAAACCCCGGTCCATTGTCTCCCCCTATTTCTCTAACTTTTCTCTCCAAAAACGATCCCAAGAACGGAGGAAAAGACTGATCTTCAAATCGCACGCCATTTCCCCGCAGGGCCCTTAACCTGCGCGCGTAAAAAGTGGAAATAATTCGGAAGTCTTGAAGAGTTCATTCCCAGCCATTGACCCGAAAAAAAATCGAATTTCAGCGCCGAAAGAATGGAGTGCCGCCGGCGGTTTTGTCCCCCGGAAAACTTGTTTATTACTGCGGAAGTGGGGGCGGTGGGGTACGGGGAGGGTAATTTAGTTGGCTAGGATATTCGACACTGTAATTCGAGATGCAAAATGGGGGCATTTATGGCGCTCAGAACGGAAAAAATAACTTTATTCTGAAATTTACACGCGTTTTTGTAGGATTAAGTAGATGTAAGGTAGTTTAACAAAATTTCTGCTCTTATTGTATAGAACGTTGACAATTCGTTGTCCAGATTTTGATCAAACTTTGCATAATTTAAGATGAAAAATTTGCAAAACTTATTTGAAGTCTTTAGATCGCGCTTTGCAGAAGTTACCGATATTTTTATGTCCAAAATTTTCGGCGTTCTTTGCTGATCCTCCATAGTCTCCCGCCTTAAAATATCTTTGAATATCTCTGAGATCCCCGTAAATCTTACCGAAATTACTCTAAACCCCAATAGAAATCGTAAATATGACATGCAAAATCTTGTCAAGACAGATTCCACCAAGTCTATGATTACTCAAAACTAACATTTTCGTCTTATATAACTTTTTCAACAATAATTTGAATGTATGAACGATTAAAAGTCAAAATACTTCCTTCAAAAAACAAAGATGACCTAAATATTCAAGTCGAATAACAAATTCTTTTTTTCAAAGACCTTTAACATTCCGCTCTTTGGTCGTCATTGTGGCTAATTAAGTCCATTTTCGTTTGTCGCATGACTCTTTCTTGCAATCCTTACTTCAAAGTGTTACTTTTTTTACTTTTTCACGCGCTTAAAAAGTAATTTTACAGCAAATTTTTTGTATTTTCGAGAACATTCAATTTTTCTGATGCCTAAAAATTGTAGATCCGATTGTATCTTAATTTAAAACCCGTTCCAGTCACTTAATAGGTGTTGCAGATAGTTTTTAAATTAGTAATCGCAAAATACAATTTAAAATTTTGTTAATTTTCGGCCCCCAACTTAACTTTTTCTAAGCCCCTTTAATAAGCGGCTTTCTGATACTTTTGTTTTTCCTCGCCCTCAGGGCATAGAGAGTATCTCGTGGTATTTTATTTCCTTGTTTGGGTGGGAGTTTTGGGGAGAAATTGCGATTTTAAACGAGAAATTGAAGGAATTTTGGAGGAGATTTGAATTTTTTTATGATTTTTTGGGTAAAATACGTCCAAGACACATTCAAATTCGTTTTTCTCGGGAATTCACCTTATTTAAGGGCTTAAAACATTAATTTGCAAAAATTTGTATTAAAATTTTAATTTTGAATATGTAAATTTTCAAATAATTTTTTTGGCACTTTCGATGACAGTTTTTCGCTGATTCATATTTTAAAATATGTTTTTTATTATTTCTTCAGAAAAAATTTGCGTATTCTCAAGAGTTGAGAAAAAATTTGCATAATCTGAACAAAAAAAATATTTTTTCCTCATTTTTGTTTCTTTTCGTTTCTATTTTCCTATTTTCAACTCCAAATCATGTCGTCCATCCCTAATTCCGTTCGCATTCCAGCTGTGATCCACGGGCCGGACCCGCGTCGGCCATTTCGAGTGCTCGAGGCAGTTTTCCGACGTTTGGCTAGGCCGGTCCAGCCGGTGCTGCGGATGGCTGGACTTGGCTTCCGACTCCGTCCCTTCCTGGCCGGCGTCCTCAGCACCTTGGCGATTGTTTACTTGGCCGGTTTCAACTTTGAAGGCCCTTCCATCAGCAATTTGGCCTATAGGAAGAATGAAGAAAGTTTGCCGTTGATTCAGAGCAAAGATGGGAGGGTGAATGTGTCGTCGCCCTTGATATTCATTGGTGGCATACCGAGGAGTGGGACGACGTTGATGAGGGCGATGTTGGACGCGCATGATGAGGTTCGATGGTATGTTTTTTGGGATCCTAGCCAAATTAATATAATTTTCTAATTAATTTACTTGATGGACAATCTTTTTGTCGTCAAGGATCATTTGATGAACCGTTTGGCCACCAACGGGGTCCATTTTCAACGTTTCTTGCGAATTTTTGGCGCAACTTTTCTTTTTTTTTCTTGGGCGCAGCTTGGAGACATAAAAATCGCAAAGAAGTGCTAGTTTTAACAATTTTTGAGCTAAACTGCTCTCAAAATTAGTCAAAGAGCATCTCTTGGTTCTTTTTACATTATTCTAGACCACAAGATCTTAAGCATTGGCTTTATTTCTATCAAAACTATATATATTATCCATCTCTTTTTTCAGTGGTGAAGAAACCCGGGTAATCCCTCGAATCCTAGGCCTCCGATCCGCATGGATCAAGAGCGAAAAGGAGTGGAAACGTCTTCAGGAAGCCGGAGTCAACGATGAGGTCATCAACTCGGCCATCTCTTCATTTATAATCCAGGTGATTGCTGGCCATGGCCAACCAGCCCGAAGGTATTGTAATAAGGACCCATTCACACTCAAATCCACGGAATATCTGTCCGAGATCTTCCCCAACTCGAGGTATATTCTGATGATTCGGGATGGAAGAGCAACAGTTCATTCGATCATTTCTCGGAAGGTTACAATTACTGGATTCGATCTGACCAATTATCGACAATGTCTGGAGCGATGGAACGCCGGGATCAGTGTGATGTACGAGCAGTGTCACAATGTAAGTGTTACTTCATGTGGACTTCATTTTTAGGCAGATTTTGATTTTTTATATTGTAGTAGGCAATTTTTAAGAAAATTAATGGATTTTTGTTGAAAAAATGTAAAATACGGGTGAAAGATCAATTTCCTTACTTTCAGGTTGGTCCACAAAAATGTTTGATGGTATGGTACGAACAATTAGTCTTACATCCAGAAGCCGAAATGAAGAAAATCCTGAAGTTTTTGGATTTATCATGGGACGATCGGGTATTGCATCATGAAATGTTGGTGGGCAAAAAGATAGCACTTTCTAAGTAAGTTTTAACTTTGTTCCCGTTCTCTTCAGACCCTTTGTAACCTATTTCCTCACTATTTTTACCTACTACAATATAATTCTTTTTCAATTTTTCCAGGACAGAACGTTCCACTGATCAAATCGTGAAGCCAGTGAATATTGACGCCCTCACCAAGTGGGTTGGTGCCATTCCGGACGATGTTGTCAGAGATATGGCATCAATAGCACCAATGCTCAGTGTGCTTGGCTATGATCCTTTGGCAAATCCTCCAAATTATGGCCAACCAGATGATATTGTGATCAAAAAGACGAATGATGTGAGACAGAATGGTCAGGAATGGTATCAAAAAGCGGTAGCGGTGGTTAATGATCCGGATCGGGTGGACAAACCTCATAATTATAGACGGGATGTAGCAAATGCCTTGAAGGGAGAACCGAGAATCAAGGTCCCAAGAGCTCAGAGGATGGTGGATAATGATTAATTATTGGTTTTGTTGATGGATTTGTTAATGAAAATTGGTTTTTTCAAAGATTTCATCGATGAATTTGGATTTCCATCGACGGGTTTTGATTTCGAAAACGATTTTTTGCTGAAATTTTTTTTTGTCTTAATTTCATCAATGAAACTTTTTTCATCGACGCTTTTATCGATGATTTCTCGCTTCCGCCAACGATTTTTTGCCTAAAAATGTATTTTGTCGTAAAATTCATCGATGAAATTTGATCATAAAATTTTTTTTATCAAAAATTTCATCATCAAATTTGGTCCTCCGTCCCTCTCCCAATCAGATTGTTGTTAGATGTCTATTTTGTTGCTGTATATCTCAGATACCATGTATTTGTTATGTAAATTACCTCCAAATATCCCCAGATTTATTTGGATTTCCATTTCGGGTCAAGTCTTCCTCTCTTTGTTTTTATCTTTCAATGCAAAATATAAATTTAGTCAACACTCAGAAAACGCATTAGATGGCAAACATACCTGCTTCTCATATCTATTCCCGCTTTTTATACGATGCTTTCATGTTATACTTGCTAATGGGTCCGATTTTATGTAAAGATATAGAGTTATTTTGAAAATAAAATGAATATTGAAGCTGTTGATGAGTGGAAAATTGATGTTTGGAGTGTGAAATGTAATTGGTCATTCGGAAAGGAACCTCTACGGCGACAAATAATAGGGGGTCATACATTTTTCGCTGTAGTTTTAAAAAAGGATATACCTCAAAGCACAGGATGTTTTAAGGAAGATGGAGGAAATCCTGTTTGTAACCAACGAGTCATACAGGGTTGACCAGCCGAATGTGTAAGGTGTTTTTGTCGAATGTATCAGCGGATAATCAAGAAATTGTCTTGGTTATGAATTAAAGATATCTTTACCAACGACCAAATGCTGTCGGTAAATTACATTTGAAAAATCTTAAATTTTTTACATTACGACGGCGTCCACTTTTCTCTAACACAATCCAACACTTTACAGTTTCAATATGTTTATGATAATGCCTATTCCAATAAATTGTGACATATTTAACTGCCAAATCAGAAAAAAAAAACTTTACACGAAACAACAATGGAAAGAAAGGGAAGAGAAATACGTTCGCTATACACAATGATTATACAGAGCCGAGAATAATACAGAGTAAGTACACAAAAAGGGAGATATCGAGATGGTTTTTGTTATTGGGGCCTGATAAGAATGGATAAAAGGAAAACATGTACAGTATTCGACATAATATACAGTGTGCCCTTCTTTTTGGCGCTCGATGTGAGAGGGACTGAAAGTGGGGTAAGGGGGGACTGAAACGGAGGGGAACAGAGACTTTATTAGCATATCGTGCATCGGCAACAACCCGTCGTCTTCGATTTTCGTGTGCTGTCTGAAAATTATAACTTTTATTGGGGCGAAAGAAGTAGATCAGCTCCATAATAAATGCATACAAAGTTAAATCAACCTCTGATAGATACCGTCGACAGACTTGTGTAATAGAAAGGGACGTAGTAAATTTTATTATTACAAAATGTCTTACCATTCGAATTTGGTTCCGGAAGATTTTCCCGTGTCACCAAATGCATGACCGTCGTTTTACCGGGAGGTAGACTTAAGGCATTTAACGTTACACTGCCGTGAAGAAAGCGGCCGTGGTAGATTAATTTGAGAAGAGCTGAGGACGCGACGGCTTCGTCTTTCCAGTCTTAAATCAAAGTTATATTACACTTGACCTTGAAACTTGTTTTTTATAAAATTTGAACGTTCCCTCACTATGGCGAATGTCTAAACTCGAAACCGACCAAATTCAAAGTCCCTTACCCTCAGGCCAATTCTCAAATACGTGCTGACAAATATCTGTGGCTGAGGTGGACGGTGCAAACTGGAATTCGTGGGTTCGGCCGCTGACCAAGATCAACTTGAGGTTTATCTGCTCTTCGGCCGTGGATGGGCCGCCATTCTTGGCCATAGCAGTTCAGAATGCCCTACCACCGAAAGGAGTGGAGTTTTTGGGAGCAACAAATGGTTGAACCCAATTCCTGAAATTGTAATTTGTGTAAAGGTAAATCAATTATTCAAATAATACATGGAAATGCAAAGGGCGCGGTGATTTTATGAGCACACGTAAAAGAAGGAAAATTATGGCAAAGAGCACTTAACATAAACTAATGCAGTTTACCCTATAAATTGAGAAATAAGTCAACTTCCAATCACTCTATTAAACCATCGTTCTCGACTCCACAGACATTGTTCACGAAAATATTATACCGAGAACTAATGAATAGTCCATAAAGACCATCCAAAAGCCCTGTAGTCAACGGACACTTAACTATAATACTACATAATCATCGGGAAAACGACGTCATTTCCAGATTCTGGTTACTGGAAATCGTTTTCTAACGAGAAAGACGTAAAAAATTGGGTTAAAAGTGGGTAAAGTTATAATTTCATTATAATAACAACGTGGTGAGTTCCGTGTTCACCTCTTTACAGAGTAATTTGGTATTTACAAGCAATGTAATATAGTAATAACAACCTTGCAGGGATTTGTAGTAGGCATTTACGCATTTGAAAAGAGTGGTTACGCACAGAAATTGTACGAAAAAAACGTGCCAACGGGGTATTTCACATAAGAGTGTAAAAGATTAAGAGATTTAGAGAGATTTAAACGTGGAGGGGATAACATTTGGGTAAGGATTTTTAGAAGACTTGAAAAGAACCATTTTTGGGGGAATTTGGCTTCAGCGGCGAATGGACAATTTAAAGTAATAATATTCAAATGGAGCATTTGAAACTTATGACACTTTCGTTGTCGAATATGTCAGCGATGCATGCAAAGCGCACACTAAAACTTTTAGAAATTGAAATACGGTCTTATCAAAGTATTTGTGCCAAATTGCAAGATAATCTTAGCATCGCCCCTCAAGCAATTAACTGTGTAATCTAAAATGCTGACATAGAAAAACCAAACATTTCTTTAGCCATTTGACATTACACAGAGCGGCTGTACCGCTAAAATGAACGATTCTTTTGACTGCCTCTTATCGCCAAACAATTCTTGAAAATTTCTGCCATTACCTCATCAACTTGCCCATCTCCATTCCCCTCCCGGTAACCACTTTATAATATAAATCTTTCAAACCAAAACTGAGAAAGTTCCCATGTTTACCCAGTAAATAACACAGACACACAGCGGGTAAATGACTCGTAATTAACCGCATGACATCAAATTTCTATTTTTATATCCGATTTCAGAAATGAAAGTTTACATTGCAATGTCTCGAAAAACACGTCTTTTTGACGTATTTCCCCGTAGGGCAAATGAGTGCGTACATGAATAATAACACGCACAAGTTCAGAAGGGCGACGAAAAAATTGGTCGCGGCCGTTTTAGGTGTGGTCGGACACTCGAATGAGGTCTGATATTGTTTTAGGTGCAAATAGGAAAAAATAAAAAAAATTAAAGGTCGGATGATAAAAAATTAATAAAAATTGGGGAAATTTATGAATCAGCGACTACTCAGTAATTTCTTTGCAATTCCACTTTGGCAATCTTTCGCATCATTATTTATAATTTAAAAAAAAGCAAAAATATTTCTTGTGATATCAAAAACTTTTTTCATTGAATTCCCCCCACATGGTGTAGCTTTTGGAAAATGGTTTGTTCCAGATATACTTCAAAACACCCGCCATCATCCCCAATTTACATGGGAAATCAATCTTTCTTCTGCGCTAAAATACGACCTTCCAAAAACGACCATCTCAAAAATCTCTTAAGATCCGCGAAATCCAAAAAAAATTCTTTGAAAACCCCGAAAACGGCGACTACTCTGTAAGAGTATAAAGACAGTGAGACAGTGTGAGAGAGAGAATAAAAACAAAAAAATAGGATTTCTCTTTGGAGCGAAAAAGCCGGAAGACTGCCTCCGTCTTCACCAAAAAATTTTTGAAAAAAAACAAAAGCAGTAAACGAGCCAAACATTCGAAATAAAAGATTCTTCGAGTTTCGCCTCGTTTTACGACCTCTGAATGTCGTAAATTTTACGGAAAATGGAAGAGCGAAATGCAGGGGGAGATCGGCCTGAATTGAAGGGATTGTAAATCGGAAAGGGATGGTTATATAATGGATCGCTTAATGGGAAAACCTCTGATGTCCTCAGGGCTGCTTTGAGTTCAAAAATAAAGGTATTGAAGGAATGTTGAAAGCATTAAGTAAAAATTTTGAGGACGGCAAGCCTTCATATACCATATACAAAAATTGAAATTCGTAGGATAGATGCCCCAAGTATATATGACGTTTCAATTTTCATCAAATTTTGAGTACACACTTTAAATAGGCAGTATTCTAATCGTTGAAAGTCCTCTGTTAGACCTTATTTTTACGTGCGGCCTCTGAAAACGTTTGTTAAATATCCCCACTTCCCTAAAAAGCAGAAGTCAAAATTTTTTGGAATTAATAAAAGCCCAGGAGGATCAGCCACCCCAAATTAAAAAGATCCGCCCTTCTCAACTTGATCGCTCTTCGAAAAATCCCTTACAAGCACCCTTAGGTTCTCGTTTTTTCCGACCGAAATCTCTTGTAAAAATACAACCTTGAACCCCTGAAAAATAAAAAAGAATCCCTTTAAATTTGTAGGAAACCCCCATTCCAAAACAGATTCAAAAAACACCGAAATTAGGGGATGAAAAATACGGATATAACGTCGGGAAAAAGGTCATTTGACATAATTTTGGGGCGTCCTTGAAGATGAAAAAAAAGAAGTTTTTTCGGAAGAAAAAGTTCTGACAAATGAAAGCGTGACGCTCATTAAAATACCTAGCTGTCAGATGCACAGAGTCTTGATGGGTTTGGGTTTAAAACAAAACGAAAATTTCGGGGGTGGAAAGAAGAAAGGAATGGGTATGGGGAAGAAGTTAAATATAATAGAAATAAAAATTTGAGATTTCGTTCGAAAGTATATACCTGAAATATAAAATGCTCAAATTTTAAGAAAATTTGGGACATAATTTTTGTTTTTGATTTTAATTCACAAAACGTATTAAAATTTTGAGATTTTCGGTCGAAAATTGGTAAAAATGTTGCATTTTTTACATAGTAAAATGTGAAATCTTTATCTCTGCAAATCCCAAAAAAACTCTAAAAATGATGTTCTCCCTCCGTTAATTTTACCCCAACCTCTCTCGAAAACGCCCCATTAACCGCAGCCCTTTGGTCAAACTCGAGTTCATTAAATAGCGGACTTTTCTTAACTAGCCCCACTTGAGACTTTTGAATACATCCAAGAATTTTGCACTTCTTAACTCGTTCTTTTAAGTGTAAGGTCTTCTAAACTTTCCTTGTGGGGCCGCTGTTTTAGAAATTATTCTCTGGTGAGCAATCGAAAATGTAAAGAATATAAAAATAAAATAAATAAAAATATAATGACCCAATAAATATAACAGTCATGATAAATTTGTTAAAATTATTAAATTGGAAAAAATATAATCCCAAAAATCTCTGGGATTTTGGCAAAAATATAAATTTGAACATGCCTCCGGATTTAAAAAAAAGCTTTAGATATTTTCCAGTCCATTATAAGTAAAGTCCCAACGTCTTCATTGCTTTTGTTTGAAGAAAAAGATGATGAGAAAATCTGAACATCTTTTTATAGGAAAAAGTCATGTGGGAAAGTATTTAATACTCCTTTGACAAATGCTGATAAGGCACTTTAGGGAATGACAAATACTTTCATTGACAGATTAGAGAATTGACTGCCTTATAACTTCCTCAAATCTAATGAGAAAAAGCCAAAAATGGCTGACTAAATACTGAACGCACAGTGCAAACCTAGGACGAGGTATTATCTCAAAGATTATGCACTTTCGATAAAAAATTAGGTCTTTGAGGGATGAGATAGCTCATCATTCTTCTAAACCCCATTCTAGAGAGTTCCAAGGCTCTAGGTTTCAAGAAGTAGTAAGATCTTCGAAAAAAAAAAATCGATTTTGTTGAGATTTTCGATGCGACCATTTTGGGTCGCGTTAGAAATGGAGAAAAATCAAAAAAAATCGCTGAATATCTCGACGGCAGTAATAAATAATATTCTAAATTTTCTAAGGATTCATATATGGACTATGTAGTGTATCCGTGCAAAGTTTGAAGACAATCGAATCCACAATATTTTGACAAAAAAAAGTTGGTTTTTCCCAACATTCCTTGCGACAAAACCCCGATCGCAACCCTCCAAACCCGCGATCAGGCCGCGAATAAAAGACCTCTGATATACTAATAAACGGAGGTCTCTAATCCTTTTTCTTCTCCATGACTTTCGCTTCTCACGTACTTTGTTTCGGAGAATCGGGTCAAACATCCCTAAAAAATAAAAAATTCTGTTAAGTTCGAAAAAAAAATAATTTCATTTTGCGCGCAAATTTCCGGCACTCGAATCCGAATAAAATTTGGATGCTAGTTAGTAAAGAGCAGGGGGGAAATGAAGTGTGAAGTGGATTTGGGTAATCCGAGGGGTCACCCAGCTTTGGGGGTTTTTACTGACCGGAAAATGACATTTTACAATGCATTTTAGGGAGATTATTATGTGGGGAAGATTACGAAAAATTGGTGAAAAATAGAATGCACTTGTGAGATGGGGTGGTAATTGACGATTTTACAGGCTACAAGAGGATTTGAGGTCTAGTCAAAACAAGGCAATATACAAATTACTATTTTTTGGTAAAAAAACACATTTTTATGGTCAAAAATAAGATAAATTGAAAAGATGTTGATAGTATAAAGTGATGTACAGATTGCTAAAGTAATTTAAAACAATTCTAAAGCCGTAAGACTTTGAATCTATCGATTTATAGTAGCAAATAAAAAAATTCGTGGAAAAATTTATCAAACTATAAAGGAAGTTAAATCCCCTCAATTTCCTGTCGTTATTAAAAATGACCAAACTTATGTGATTCCTTGTTTTTCAGCCCAAATGTTTGTTGTACAAAGGTGTAATTTCCCCATTTTCGTGCCAACCAAAGTCTGTTTTGATACGAATTTTTTGCTTTTTCATAGTAAACAAATTTTTATAATATAATTTGTGAGGAAACATCGTTTTTATAAATTTCACTATTCAAAAAATTAATTATAAAAAATTTGAACTTTGAAATATTGTTTGAAAACCTGATTTCCCGCCTGCCACACGTGTAAAATAGCTTTAAAACAAGCTAAAAGTACTCTGATTTGACAGGTTTCCCACTCATTTTGTAAGCCCTAAGGGTTAGAACCCGGAATTCTCCAAAATTCTGCGGGATTTTGCAGCGGAAAATACGAAAAATCGAAGTGAAAAAACGGCCGAAAAACGACTTTTTTGGGCCGCTTCTCTTTTCGCTTGTTTTCGGACCCAAAAAGTCTCCTCTTTCTGTCTGCGAACTCTCCCCAAATCCCCCAATCTCTAATGTTTTTAAAGGAAAATAAAGTTTTTAGAGTTTTGCGGGGGATATAAGACCAAAAATCCGGCCAAACCCCGCGGCCGAATGCACGTCTAGTCGTTGATTAGTAGCGTAAACAAATTTGAGAACAACAATTTTACAACCAATGGCCCAAAACATGATTTCAGAGCCCAAAATTTTTGAAAAATTGAAAAAAAAACTTGAGAAACGAAAAAAGGGCTTATTCAATTTGAAAATCTCTTTTTGTCCGTCGAAAACCCCCGAAATAAAGTGTCTTTAACAACCTTTCGAACCGCACTTCCGGCAATTAAAGGAGGGGTTTTCGAAAGGAAACTTGCTGATCTTGCAGTTTCCAGGGAAGGGAAAGGAATTCGAGGAAAAATGGAGAATATTTAATTGAGACAAAAGGATTCCACGTACGAAATAAAAAATTTGGCAACAAGATTTGGGGAAAGTGAAGAAAATGGAGAAGCTTAGGTTTAATTATCCATAACTGCTTGTAACGTTCCAAAAATTAATCGCTTACTTCAAAAAATGTGCAATTTCTCAAACCTAAAACCAAAAAAAATCGCGATAAATCTTGCAAATCGTGCGCCGAAAACTTATGTCCAAAAACTGTGGTCATAATTTGTATTAATTTGCTTTTTTTTGTAATTATTGTAATTTCTCCTACGCTGTCGTTTGTTTTTCCTTTTCCTGACACCTCTTCTAAAATTTATTTAGTCCAAAAATCATACTCCGAAACTTGATTTGAAAACACCCCCTTTGCATACGAACCACTAGTACAATGTCCTCATTTACAAGTCAATTTCAAAGATTTGTGAACAAGAATCCCCTAACAACCGAATCACGGTTTCATATCCAAACAAATTTATAATTTCTCCTCCAGCATTTACGAGTTTTAACGTCTGAATTTTAATTAAAATTTTTGAGATTTCAAAGTTCACACTTCAGGTGAAAAATACAATTTTGCTGGGCAAAAGGTAACTTTACAATTTGACATCGACAAAAATAATTTGAAAATATAAAAAGTTGAGCAACTGGGCTCGCAATTAAATTTTTTGGTAGTAATACCAATTTTGAACGTAAAAAATTGTAAAATTACAAAAAAATTAATTAAAATGTTATATTGTAGTGAGACGGTCGTAAATATTATGACGATGGGGCTTTTTTAATGTCCGGCTTAAAAACAGTACAAAAAATGGTCGAAAAATACGAAGACTTGACGAAACAGGGCAAATCATCCTATTCAGTGGAATAAAATACAATTTTTTGTGGTTTTAGTATAACTTTTGGAGAAATCATAGCACAATAGTAAAGTCATAGGTCCTTCCAAGTAATCTGACGACTACAATTTACGTAACAAACCGTTGTAGCGGGTGAAACAAGATTTTTTGAGAAAATCTTCAATTTTAAGACATTTTTACCAAAAATCGAGCATCCGAATTTAGAAAACTTGTGACACAGAAATTTTCTTACAGAGCAATCTGGCTAATTATAATAGAATTATATTCCACATAGGTCTTCCTTAAGGACATCAAAAATCGCTTCCAAATCCTATTACTCTCCCTTTTAACAAATCTGTTAATTACGTTTCCTAAAAACTGCAGATAATCCCAAGTGCCAAATTCAGTGGTGAAATGCCTAACAAAACCTTTGCCAATTTCACAAACCATTGCATTTTCCCACCAATAATCATGTCAGCGTTTTTCTTTGGAGGCAATTCTGGTGATGAAAAACAAGAAATTCTGAACACTAATGTATAAAGTAGAAGTAAATGTCGTTGACTTATGTCTACTGTACTTTAAACATTGTGCAAAGTGAAATGTCAGCGGTTTTGAGGGGTAAAATTTTAAAAATTATATTGATTTAGTCATTTTTAAGGCTAAATTAACTCAAAAAGTGACGGAAATCGCTAAAATCTTGTTTAAAATTGCTTGAGAAAAGTCTTAAGTTGTATAATACTTGAGAAAAATATCACTGACATATTTTACTAGTAATTTTTGGGATTTTACGACTTTTTAGACTTAAAAAGCAACTCTGCCTTTTAGCAAAATGCAACAATCTCATTATCAAAACAACACTCAAACAAAATACAACATGCCTTTCAACGACATTCTAGCAAAACTTCAACCCTTCATTTTGCATTTCACACCTCAAAATCCCCGATATTACACTAGCCACCAAAAATTAGGCCATGAAAAGTATGGCCGACTCGAGTGTCAAAAACTTTGGAAAAGAGGGAGAAAACTTTGGGAAAGTGAGAGATTCGGGCTCTTGGGCCACGGCATTGGCCTCAAAAAAGAACCAAAAGAGAGAACTGGAGACCGAAATCTCGTTTTCACTGCGCTCTCTCGTCTCGCCGCGTCTCTCAAAGTAATCGGATTTTAGTTCTTCGAAGCCAATAATAAGCTGCGGTCTATAATTTAGTAATTTAGGGGGCTTTGGATTGTAAAATATAAATTATTTTTTGATTATTTTGTTACTTTAGATTTCTAACGTTCAAGCAAACACACCTTTTCCTTATATTTTTATCCAAAAGCGATAAAATTTTGACTAATGAAAATTTGTAGACAGTCCGGAGATACGAGAGATTAATATTTCGACAGACCAAACTCAAAATTTGATAAAAAATTCGACTTTTTTAAATAAAAAACGATGACTAATATATTTATATAATGCCGAAGGAAGCCAAATAAAGCGAAATTAATCCCTGCTTTGTCTCAAGACTCCTCCGTCACTTCCTTTTAGCCATTTAATTATAATAGCATTATTTTTGAGTATAAACAGCAATTATGTCATGAATAACATCAAAAAATTTGATTTTCGAGATTTTCCATCCCTGAGCCAACTTATATTGACTGTAAAGTAGGCTCAAAAGCATTGTAAACTTTCCAATTTTTTGCTATAATGAAAAATGGGAGAGACATTTAAGCCCTGAGGGCTCCGGGAATGCGTGATGTCAGGCGATTCCGGGGAATGAGGAAAAAACATCTTCTCATTGTAAATTTTAATTCCCTTTTTTGGTATTACACAACTTGATAAGGACCTTTGCTCTATTTAGCAGCCTTTTCAAGAAAAAAATATATACACAACACGTACATTGTCTCGCTTTAACTTCAAAATTAAGAGATTCGCCCTTCATTTCCAGAAAAATGCCTGAGGGGATTATCTGCAGGGCTGTGAGCACTTATCTTTATTATAATTGGTGGACGTAAAGCGCTATGGATAAGATGGAAAATGGATTAAAACCAGGAAGAAAATGTCCAAAAGGCATTTTCTTCTTTATTCACCTATTTACAATCAAAGAAAGTAATCTTTCCCCTAATAAAAGAGCCAAAAATCTAAATTTTTATCAAAATCATCATGAATAATATAATAATTTTGATGATTTTCGATATTTCAGCCCTAATATCCCTCGTATCATTGCCGAATCTGATACTTTGGAAAAGATTGGACTCTGTGGGATGGGTATTTGTACAAATACTGATAAAGCGGAGTGTATAAAAAGCAAATAAAAAGGGGAATATCTAGTGGTTTTTGTTTGCCCATCCTCGTTCGAGATTGATAGCTGCCCCTCCACAATGCTGTAACACAAATTAAACCCTCATCTATACATTATAATAAATTCAACAGAGATTAATTGCCCACATAAAATAATCATTTAGCAGGTCTGGATCGAAATTACCTAAAGTAATATAAATTTTTGAGGATTTCGATAATTTCTACAAGCCAAATTGATTAATATATCGGATAATGGTGTGTACATAAAAGGAAAGAGAGTTCCCTGCAAAAATGAAAAATTGGTAATGTAAAAAATGGGATTCTTTGAAGGGTTACTACAAGATTGATGCGTGAAAAGTGCAAAAATCCCATGTTTACCAAATGTGTACCCGAATGAGAACCCAAACCATCCAACTTCCTCGTTTCGCAGCCAAATCGATGCACTTTCCTTTGTATTCTCGCATTTCCATGGTAAACAAGCCCTACCATGCAGTTAAAATTTATTATATTTGGTTGAGAAAAACAACCCTTTCGGATATTTTACGTGCAAAACAAGGGCTCCTAGACCGGCGATATACTTTTACTTGGTTTAGAAATACTTGAACTGGACGAAAGCACAAAGTAATTGACGAAAATTACATTACACCAGACAGAATGATGTTATTCTTGGTGTAAACGCGAAGAAAAAGCTCCAGTCATTCAACCAAATCCGTTTCCCTTTACAAAAGCTCAGTCTACGAGTATTCAAGAGAGCGAACAAAAGAAATCCCTTCGTCCGTATAATTAAAACTCGATCCGAGACATTCTCTGCGCTCTCTTTTTCCGAAAACTCTCTCGTGTTTATGGGGCGGACAAAATAATGGACACTATTGTCCGGTCGACTGCACTCCAAGGGCCTTGTTTGTGTAAACGCGCGGCGTAATTGAGGTGGGGATTAGGAGAGAATGCGGAGGATATTGTAGTAGGTATATTGAGGTGGAAAAACAAGCAAACAGCTTGGATCAAATGATCAATTAAATTATAAATGCTCTTAAAAAATCAAAAAACAAGTCCTTCTAACAACCGTTTACTTAAAACAGGGGCTATCAACTCATTTCAAATAAAAAATAAACAAATTTTTCCACAAAACAACGTAATTATATACTTTAAATAAAATTTAATCCTAGTCCGCGAAATTGACCTTATTTGCTGTCAGATCTCAAGAAAGTCAAAGAAAACGACCCCTCCGTCCTCCCAGATGTCTTTTCCCATTTTCTGACACCCAAATAAATTATAAATGACCACTTCTTTGAAGGACCGCCAATAAAACATTCGGAGTTTTATTCAAATTCCAAAATAAACAGTTATATTACCCGTATTAGACGTTCCTAACAATAACGGCGGAACTCTTCTTCTACGTCCAGAGCATTTTTATCTTACGTTCCAGGCTCTTGTCCTTAGGGCATTGATAAAAACGGCGCACGTCCGGATCAATCATGGCTGTACAAATGTAGGTGGAAGACCCAAAGAAACGATTCGAATCAAGTGAATCCATGGTGGCCTCGTCTCCAGCGTGACTAAGAAAGAAGGTGGAGTTGGTGGAGCATAAACGGATAGGAGTTTTGGGACTCTTGAGATCTGTGAAGTAAGGTGCATATGCAGAGATGGAGTGAGGACTTTCGGACATCTTGATCTCATCGAACGCCTTGAAAATCCACGAAAACTCGTCCTGAAATTCGAGAAGCGAGGTAAACAAACATAAAATCAAGAGTAATACTTTAATCCAACAAAAATAATACCTTGAACAATACAAAATACGGAAAAGATAAATAATAGGCTGAATATAAGAATTTTACAGAAGCAGAGCCATCGACAAGCAATTGTTTGACTAATATTTTTCACATCAACACCAAAAAAATACAGAATTTTGTTAAAAAATTAAAATTATTTCTGCGCGAGCTGCGCCCGCACAAATAACAATTTAAAGGTTATACGCTAACCTGATGTGGGAAATGGGACCATGCAAAGTACTACAACCCCCTCTGAGTCCATGTAACACTTCCTACCTCTACTTTTCCTGGTTCCACCTTCTTTTCCATGATATTTATAGTACTTTCATCTGAAGTTAGCTTCAAAATACTTTCCTCCAAATTTATCGACCAAATTTCGTTTTTGGGATGGTCCCGAAAGTAGGGGAGATCATACTAAAATTTTCATAAAACGGTTTTAAAAGGCTTACGTCATCATCGGAATACTCTGAGAAGTCGAAAGTGACGCTCTTATCATTCATCAAGGTCCAATAAGCCTCGTCTTTCCACGGTGTAGAACAATGAACCATGAACGAGAAGAAAGATAACGACAGACACGTGGTCGATGAAATACGTTGAATGAGGTGTTTTCCTTTCAAAACGGCCATTTTGAACTTGAAAAATTTGCATATTGAATTTCAAAAATTCAAATTTCGGTGTCACTCATTTATTCAAGAGTTCACATAATATGAAAAATTTTCCTATTCAATTTACGGTTTCTTGGAATCAGCCATGCTTGATTGCATAGTTGAGCCCATCTGAGATTGGCTCATTTGGGATTGACCGATTTGGGACATCTGAGACTGATCTACGGTCATCGTCATCGTTGTGGCTTCCGTGACCGTAAAGGCGGCGGATCCAAGGACTTCGATCTTTTCTTTCTTATGGCGCTGATATCTGACTCGACCAATCATTCCGAGGGTGAAAAGGATAATTGCGATAAAGGTGGAGACAAGAGCGGCCGCTGCAGCACCAATCAGACCATAATTTTGTTTGAAACTGCCCGAGATTAGATCCCTGGAATACAAAAAGGCTTTCAAATGCCGTTGAAAAACGTTTGATGGCACAAGATCCCGAACACAGAAAAATATCTAAAACCGAACGAAATCTTCAAAATTCTACAAGGTCTTTGCAAAATATCCCACAAAGAAACTTATCACGCAACTTCAACCCAGTAGTACCAAATAAACACATCTTTTGACCTTATTTTAGCCACTTACAGGGCGCAATCCCTGTTTGTATCGATTTGAATATTCGGCGCGGTAACATTGGACCTCTCTTCTTCCACAGCCCGCTCATGGAAATGTCTAAAGCCCTCTTTGCACAACTGCTGCGATGTTACGGTTGTGGACAAAACAGGAGATCGGAATTGCACTTGGAACTTGACATTACTTATAAAACATTCCTCTTGTCCATTTGCAAACCTGAAAGTCAAGTCTTCAAAGTATTGACAAACTTACTTGATAGTGATCTTGTTGTTTTTATTATCTGCGATGCTAAAAAAAACAATTATTATTATATTGTACTAGATCAAGTGTTATTTATATAAAATCTCACTCTTCAAAGGTTTTCACACAAGTTTCCACGCCAACCGGTTTCCCTTGATCAGTATTGTATCCCTCAAAATAATATTTGCCATCCATTATATACGTCCCGGGAAACTGAAAATAATTATATTGTTTTATGCGTAACGCAATATAAACTTATCGTATTGCACAAATCTCACATTTCTTTCTTTTGCAATAGCCTCACCCGGAAAGTCATAGCTTGAGGCATGTTCGACATCCGCCCTCGTGCATGCTGCAACGCTCAATTTCAAATGGACTAGATCCTCAGCGAACTTCCAAACCAAACATGGCTTTAAGTTGATGATGTAACCATTCATAACAAAAGCTTTGTCCAGGGAATAGTCTGCACTATTCGAAATATTGTCAAATGTTCTGGTCAATTCGATCATCGGGATCGTACTAAAATCAGATAAATAAAACAAAAACAAACACACGTTGCCTCTGGTTCGTAATTAATTCTTGTGATTAAGATTTTGACGGATCCAGATGCTTCCGCCTTTCCAATAGCAAAGAACACTTTCGGATGCGCGGTCGTCAACAATCGAACGTTTTTACTCTCCATTACACCTATTTAAACGATACAAAAACAAGAATAAACACACCAGTAGCCTCGGTAAAAATACGTCTATTAGACCTTTTCTCTGCACCGTTGTGGATCACAAAAAAATGTGCTTTCAACCCATCGAAATTCTCGCCGGTTCCAGCTTCCGAAGTCAACCCAACCAAAAAGAACTTGTCAATATTTTTGTCGACTGTAGTCGGATCGTAGTCGCAATCGTCTTCTAAAACAAGGATATAACTTGGGAAAACAAGGCAAAGACAATCCCACAAAAAATTTTGCGAGGAAAACCAAACAACATTTTGAACGTCTACCAATCACAATATCGGACTGAATGGGTATTAAAATCAAAACACATTACCTCCAGAAACCGACCAAATGCAGACTTGCATCACAAAAATGATCAAGATCTTCCACTTTCCTGCTGGGGACATCATTATCGGCACTAAACACATGAAACTTATATTATCCATAAAGAAACTTACAGATCTTATCCAAAACTAGAAGATGTTTGCCTGATGACGCAACAAGGTCAAATGTCGTATATCAATCACTTCGAACAGAGGATCTGGATCACCAAAACCAAAACGAAGAACAAACAACCGACCAGTCGTTTCTTTTATACTTGGAAGAGTTTGCGGGAAACATTTGAAAATTTGCATAATTCGTTGAGTATTCATCGTACACTCTATTCGGATGGATTACTTGGTCCTTTCCAGCTCGCTTTTATCTTCTGCAGCTGCAGATTCTGCGCAGCAGAGCCAAGTTTCTTTCATCCAGATTCCCAGCCGAAAAAAACTGTGACACTTCGCAACAGTCAATAGCTTCTGTGGCATTTCGTTATACGCTCATAAACTTATTTTTGCGAAACTTTGCAAATTTTAGCTTGGACTCGCTTCTTTATACCATCCAGGGATATCAGAATTCTTTCAATATGTCAACTAGTTATGGACAAGTCAAGGAGGGAAAGTTAAAGCTGAAGAAGAAGAACATGTAAGTCTTTGTAATTCGAGTTTTTATAACTTTCTCTTGTAGATTCAAAGTCGACAAGACTAAGAAATCAAAGAAGAAGAACGAGGAGGGGGCTGGAGGAAGTCAGGCAGATCCCGATCAACTTGAGCATGGTTAGTTTGCTGATTTTTTTTTGTTTTTTAGGTAATAAATCAAGATTTGAAATTGTAATTTTTTAGTTGTCTGAATGTTTTACCTTTCTTTCTACTCTGTTAAACATATTTAGCTGTGGCACTGCACCAGAAAGCTTGTTCGGGTTTAATTTGTATTATCGATGATACCAGCAAAAAAAATCTTGTGTTGACTGTGCGAATCATTCCTAACTTTTTAATTTTTGTTGATTGTTTCTGGTATAAGTGTACTTAATGTTTTTCCAGGTGGATGGTGGAGAATCACGGATGAGACTAATTTCCGAGGGGGTATTGAGCTTTCCCTTGAAGCCGGTGATTTCTCTAATTGTTATCTGGCTGCCCAGGACAATGGCTACTTCACACTTGGACCTAAACACTTTAATGAGCTTGAACCTTATCCAGAAGAAGTTTTATCATTAATAAAAGCTCCAGACGATGAGAAATTCAGTTTGAAAACAGGATTTGGAAGATATTTGGGGGTGGAAACTGATGGGCGATTAGCAGCAACCGCTGAAGCTGTTGGACCAAGAGAGCGATTTGAAGTGGTATTTCAGGATGTAAGTTTAATATTGGTAAAAGAGGAATTGGTCTGTTCAATTTCAGAACAAGTCGGCGATCCAATGTTCAGCCAGCAACATGTTCATCTCGTGGGAGCCAGATAAAGATGGCAATGTGTATGCGTCAAGCAAGACGGCGGGTCCAAAGCAATTTTTAAATGTAAGTTAGCCATCGTTCTTTTACTTTGTTTTTCGATTTAGAAATTCTGGATCCTTTATCGTAGTTTACGAAAGTTTTGTCGAAAGTTATACCTATAATATTTTTGCAGATTCGTACGAATGCCGCGAAAAAGGTAGCAACAGACTTTACAGCTGCCGAAGATTTTTTGGAAAGCGGCCAATGCGAAGACTCATATGTCAAAATGTATCAACATTCCAAAGTTGACCTGAGAAATAAGCACATTTCCATCAATCTGAAGGATAAATCATCGATCGAAAAGGCCAAGAAGACCGGAACTTTGCATGAAACCCTACTTGATCGACGTTCCAAACTCAAATCTGACAAGTATTGTTGAACCCTTCTTTTGTTATCCAGTACTATAATTTTTTGTTAGAGTAACAACCGCTGTATTTATGATCTTCCAATTTGATTTTATACTTGATCGAAAACAAGGTAATAAAGATGAAATGTACGAAGATCGGCTCCTTTTTCATCCTCAACCGGCTTAAAACGGCACTTGAGCGAACGGATGACCATCCCTGTTCTTCCCTCAATAATTTCGTCGCTCCGTTTATGTACCGCGCCTCCGGTCTCTACTGACAATGACCCATATTTGTCTAAAGACGGCGGGAAATACATACTGTTTGAAGACTGGGTTTAGTAGCTGGATTTTGCCGGAGGACTTGAGATTTTGGAGGGATGTGTTTTCTACGATATTTTTGTTCATATTATCCATGGGTCATTGATAAAATAATCGTGCGAACTGTGATATTGTCTACCTTATAGTAGTGCTTTGACCGCTTTTGGATATTTTCAATAATAAGATCGTGTTCTTGTCTTCTTTGATGTCATGGATTATATAAAATTCTTGTCTTATCATAAGACCTTTTCGAAATTGGTTGCGCAAGCCCTTATCCATGCCATTTCTAACCCGCTGATAGTAAGACCCTAAAGGATTTCTTGGTTTCGCGCTTTCTTTTGATCTTATTCATCACCCATTATTACCCATCGCCAAACTTCTGAACATTACGTGTACAGCTACTTATCCCGCACATCCAGCGCCGCTCTTCCCGACTTCTTTGGGGGCGCGGCGAATTGAGGGCAGGGAATGGAAGCCGGGGCGGAAAGAAGCGGCAGATCCACCCCGAGATTAGGATGGATCCATCGCCGCAGGTGCTGCTCTTCGAAAGCCCCAAATTAGGTTAAGGGATTCCAGGTTAATCATTTAAACGGTGGGGGCTGTCGATTCGGAAAGAAAGTCGTTTTTTGGAAAGGAATCTCCTTCTCCATTCACATTTTTACTTTCATTCGCGGCGTTTCATAGGTCTGAAGAAAGGTGCCGATCCCGATTTTACTTTCGAATTTTTGTGGAGTTAATGGAAAGGTCAAACGGATTGCGAAAAGCGAAAGTAGTCTATTTACTTTCTGTTTTTGTATTCAGACTTGAATATTGTTATACGTCAGCAAAGTATGGCAAAAAGTTTTGAGCTTACATACATAGAAATGATGAAAAATTAAAACTTTTAGGATATACGTAAATCCCTAAAGGGCATAAAAATTGTGCCGTACTTTAGAGAACTGTGAAACGTATACTGCCTCAGAATTAGCTTTAACCCTTGATTTTCTTCTTTAACCCGTCGAAATGCAATTTATATTATTTTAGTCATCATTTTTTACCGCATTACGCATATTTCCGTATTTTACGATTATATAGCTTCCAAATATGCATAGAACGTTTTTCTCTAAATTTTGCTTTCAATCTTCTCCATCATCACCTGTCGTCCGTTTCGGGAATATCCATTTAGGGATCTTATCCGTCTTTATCTGATCCGTTGGAATGGGTTCAGCGGGTCGGAGCTTCTTCTTTTTTCTCTCGGAATCTCCGAATATGGAGCATCGCCTGAGGGTGTTCTCGGCGGGATAACCGATCAACTACCAAGTTATTATGATATTCTTGGATTCCACAAGGAAGAGTTTGCAATTTTTTGGTAAATTTAGATGAATTTTTGAAAAATTTCGCTTCATTATCCAATAGTATAGCGATAAGATGGCGGCAAGAGTTGTAAAATACGTCGGATACGTTAGAGTCATCAAATTTTACCTTATCTATCCCTTTTTTCCAATAAACCCGTTCTCATTTCACGCCAATTTTTAGTTACTTGATACTTTATGACCATGCCATTTACCTTTCGGCTCTCCTTTCGAATGGATGCGGATCGATGATTTCGAATCCGATTCCTTTTCGGCGCTGCGCCGCAGGGCATTTGAACATTTTTGCGTTCCCAAAAAAAGTGAAATCCCTCGGTTTTACGGAGGGAAATTGTTGGAAACTCGGGGTGGACAGAAGGTTGTCGATCGAGTTGGGGCTATGGCTTGAGGCAATGAGTTTATACTTTCGATTTTGTGGGTCACTGTAACACATGAGTTAATTTTTTCAGATAGCTTTGGAATATTTTATGTCTATTGTAATGTGTTGCTTTCTTAACCGTGAAACAAATGTACTGACGTGAATTAAACTTTGAAGTGATGTTTTCTATTCAATAAAGTTTCTTTTTGCAGGGTTTGAAGAATTTTTTCCACCATGCAAAGGGCAGTTTTAGCCCTACTTCTCGGCTGTCAGTTAGCCGCAGCTCAAATCGACGCCTTTGGCGGCTCAAATCATTATGCAGCAAAGCCCACAATCACTCCAGACATCCAAAAATACTTTGAACTTGACGGACATGCTCGCGAACTTGTTGACACTCTAATTGGCCCCAGACCCGGAGGGTTTTTCCCCGAAAAAACTTATGAAGTCGCCAGACCAGCGTACGGTGGAGGACCAGCTGGACCTCAAGATGGATTGGCACAGATTGGTAATGCCATTAGCAACTTCTTTAATGGCCCACCAGCTCCTCAAGGGGCCGGGGACTTGCAGTTGCCTCCAGGTTTCAACCAGGGATTCTCGTTGAATAACGGAGGAAAGTCGGCGTTGAGTTCGTTTCAAGAGAACGGAAGAATCGCGGTAAGTTTGACAGCTAATTGCGTAAAATTTGGGCGTATTTTTTTATTTTATTATATACTTGGAAAATTTTTAGCATGCCCCAGTAGAACAGCAGGCCGGCGAAATCCAGCGATCGCCCTCCAAATCGTCCATCTCTGGAATTCCTTCTGATTACCCAAAGCTCCCGAAGTTCCCATTTTCCAGTAATTTTGATCCAAATGGAGCTTCTCCATCCGTTCTCAAGGCCGCTCCAGAGCTCCCAAAGTTCGCTAGCCGTCCAGAAGTCCCTGAAGGAGGTTTTGGCGCCATGTCTGACGTCCGAAGGTACCCTTCTTCGGTCTCTGAAGCCGCTCAAAAGCCTTACAGTTCCTCGGCGACCAATGGAGAATACAGCGAAGATACCTTGACCGATGAACCAAGGCAAGCTGGTGGTTTGATCGGTACTATTATGGATTTGTTCGCTATGAGCAAAGACAAAGAGAACCCTCCAGACATGAGCAACATCGCCAAGGGTAAGAACATTATTTTTGTATTTGACTTCTGGCATTTTTACGACTTGCTTTCATTGTTTAAGGTGTCGGAAATCTTTTGACTGGCCAAAACTCCCCACTACCCGGAAAGAATATTGTGAACAATGTCCTGTACAAAGCGTTGACTCAAAATTCACTCGACTCTAACTCCTCTAGCCTTCCCAAATTTGACTTTGACTCCAGCACTCCCATCACTCTGAACGAGGCCCAGCAAAAAGCGATCGCCGAGAATTTGGAAATGGTTGAGGGTCTGATTATCCAGCCATCTTCTCCACTTTGCAATCCTAAGCCTGAGCCTATCACCGAGATGAATATTGATGCGTTTATGGGCACTTGGTATCAAGTTGTTTACAGTCCACCTCTTTCTTCGACCCCTTGCAGTATGGTGACTTATAAGAAGATGAGTGATGTTAACCCTCAGAATGGAGGAATCGGAAGCTTGTTTGAAGTGTTCGAGTACAAGACTGGAGGTGCTCCATACAGCAAGCCAACGATTACCAGTGGATTTGCTATTCTAAAGGAGATTGGAGAGCTTATTTTCAGGACCACCGCCAACAAGGAGGATGTGACAGGTAGGGAAGAAATCTTTTTTATCCAAGTTATCATAAAAGCGGACGTCCCCAAATCTACTCGGCATATGGTTCATTGTATTAGCTCTCACATGGTGCTATCAGCTAAAAATAGAATTATTTTTGAATAATAAAGCACTTAATTTTAGTTTACATCATCCATAATGGCCCGATTAACCAAAATGGTCAATATGAATATGTTGTGATGTCGACCAACTGTAACTATCCACTCTATGTGTTTGCCAGAGACCCAGTTCTTTATAGACAAGTGAGTCTTAAAAAAGTTTTACTGTAACAAGACTAAAAATTAAAGTCATCGTTTTTACCATGAAAAATAAAAGGAAATGCATTCTTAAGCCGTATTTCGCCTCAAATTTGTTTCAGAAATACGAGAAACAAGTGCTTACCTATCTGGAGAAGCGCGGCATCATCAACGGCTTCTCAAAGCTCTTCAACACGGTGGCGCCGGTGGACGCGAGCACCTGCACGTTCCCTCCAAACCTCTTCAACTCACAAGTCTAGAGTAAACAACTCATTTCTACTGTAACATCTGATGCCATTTATCGTTCTCAACCTGTTTAAGCGTATTTAGTAACTTATCTTTAGTCTTTAGTAATTTTTTTACCGTTTTATTTTACCACGAGCCCTCTCAGTCGCCCTTTATGAACTGGATCGTTGAGAAAATTGGAATTTTTTGAAACCTTTTTCTCCATTTTTTGCTGATTCTTCCAAATCCGATCCAGTTCCAGCCGGTTTTATCCTTTTGTAAGTAACCTTTATCCCTCTTTTTACCATAATTTTGTCTTTCATATATCAATCAGCTCTTTCGCCAGTCTCACTACCTGTTTCCAGAACATTCCAGCAGTCTTTCAGTGGATTTCTTCGCATATTTCGCTTTCAAATTGCCTTTTAAAGGTAGATAAAACATTTTCGAATAGAAATTTATTAATATATATCTGTTATAAAGTTAATAAATCTGTTAATTTGTACTTTTAAACCAAAAATCGATAAAAATTTGAGGAAAATTGAGTCAAATAACGTAATTTACATCAAAATTTGGCAAAATCATCAAGAATTAGAGACAAAAAATGTCAAAAATTAGTCGTAATACAGAGCCTCCACCAAAAATCGGTAGCCTCTGTAGACGACATGGAGAAGGTAATAACAGATGTAAGCGAAACACAATAAAAGAGCCCCGGCAATTGTTACAGTAACGCCGGAGAGTTGTTTCATGAAGCGATAGAGTTGGCGATTGCGACGAAATTGGCCTGGAAGACCCCACAACATCATGTAGAAGCCAAGACATAGGACTCCGATGGCCGTGAGGAGCATTATTGCAAATATTGTACCCTAAAAAACGGCAGAAAATATGGTATATTTTCGATTATTGGCATTCAAAAATTGGCATTTTGACACATCGAGAATTGTTTTGCCCAATCCCGAAAGTCACAGGTCTCCGCATTTCCAGTTTGATCCCCAATAATCCCAAAATTCACTGCACAGTGCAAACATCACCTCCGAAATTCGCACGGTGCAAAAACTGCGCAATTGGATTCCCTTTCGGTCCCCAATTTCTCGTCCCAAAATTCTCCGATTTCGGAATCAAAAATCAGCAAAAGCCATCCAAAACTCAATGCGACAACATGTCGCGAAACTTTGTCGCAGAAATCAAACATGAATTGTCGCCATTCACCCGCGACACAGTCAATTTTCAGTGGTTTGTCGCGGATTTCAGCAAAAATCGCCACGATTTGGCTCCGCGACAACAAATTTGTCGCCAATTTTTCCAAAAATGGCTGCGACAAGGCTAGCGACGTGGACTTGAAAAAAGTTGCGACAGCCCGAGAGAGTGTGAGATTGAAAGAGGGAGAAAGAGAAACAAAAAGAGAGAATCGCCAATCGAAAAAAGCGCGACGGGAGAATGCACAGTGCAGGGAAAATTTTAAAGAAGTTTGGGATTGCACTGTGCAATCAAATTGGCGCACTGTGCGGTTGAGAAGCTTTTGGAAGGTTTGCTGAGGTCCCGGGACGGAATTTTAACGCGTTTTAGAATTTCTTGAGCACGTTTAGCATAATTTTAGATACCTGCTTACAACCGGATGTTACACATAGTGAAACCTGTCACGGATAACATCCCAAAAACTTACATGTAAAATAATGTGAGGCCAATAGAGTGCCGGGAAGTTCTTCCGATTTCCAATTAACAACAAGATTGGAGGTAGCGCTGTGATCACCGGTAATGTCATCGTCAAATATTCCCATCTTGACGTGCTCATGAACGGAATTAAATTGGCGATCCATTGGAGGCAAAACAAAAGGGAGATAACAAAGGTACCCATCTAAAACAATATCCAAGATTTTTTTTAATTTTTTGAAATTTTAAAATAAAGGCTAATAAGTATTTGAACGTCAAGTATAATATAATGTCTTACATGAACATGCATTCCACAACAACATCGATAATATTCATCTTCCTCGAGATGGGCTGGCAACATGGAATCACGATGGGAAGTAGCGAATTCAATGCTCGCTGACGAACAAGAGCGCCCCTTTGAGTCCAACATCATCGATTTTTGGCCCAAGTTCTGACTGAAAATGCAATTTTTGAGGTTAATTTTTGAAAGTACTGTCTGAATCCAGATAACGAACGTAAATTACAAATTGCTGACGACGTTTGGTGACAAATTTCTCAAATCATAATTTTTTAGGCTTCAAACATGTTCTACTCGTTGTCATCAATTTTAAATTTTATTAACTTACATATAAATCATCTTATAGTTTCAATTTCAGTATGATAAAAACAACTAGTAGTTTTGAAGCCAGTTTTTAAACAATAGAAAATGAGCGGATCTTTCAGAGTTAAGACAATGGATAATAAACATGTTGATCACAAGCCATCAACTGTCATAACGTCAGAAAAGTGTGGTTTGACAACAAAAAGAAAGGAAACTAATGACAAGTGAACTTTTAAAATAAATGATTGGTAAGTAATTGGCAGGTGGCAAAGTACTTACTGATAGTTTTTAATTATGGTTTCTTATTGTAAAAATTATTTTTTTGGGAAAGATTATAAAAACAGACGTGGTTCTTATACAAAATGTCATCGTAAGGTATTTCTCATTTCCTTTTGTAGGATCTGAGAGCAATATTTCTTTTTTCTCCCCAAGTTCTAGATGTAAACTTCTATAAATTCTGGGGAAAATCCAAAAATCTTATCAAGAAAAACTCAAAGCACCATAAAACACACCATTATTAGCTCGTAAATTCCAGATTTCCCTTATAAATCACAAAAGCTATCCAAAAGTTTTAAAAATCTCAAGGGCTACCATAATCTGGCTTCCAAATTCCCGAAATCAAAAAAACACCCCAGAATTGGGACAAATCCGGTTACAACTTTTCGGATACCACTTGAAACGCTAAACGCACTCTTTCCTCCGCTCCCCCCTCAACTCATTCAAACCTATTCGACCTTAAGTTATATTAAGGCGAAAAATGGCCCAGAACTCGGGCGGCGGGGAAGCCCGATTAATCTTTTTTTGAAGGGTGCCGAGTGTTTTGATCCCCTCCGGCATTCCACTGTTTTTTGGCCTGATCTGATTTCGCGTTTATCACGGCTTTCCCCTCGGATTTTGTTAATCTCTTTTTTTAACAATTGGCTAATTGGGTGGTCAAATGTCAAAAATAATATGAATTTTTGTTGACGACTTGTGACAAAGGGTAAAAAATTTGGCGCCAATGACAATTTACAATGTTTCAAGTCGTATAAAAATATAAAAATAAAATTTTCTGACAAAAATTATTTAAAATATGTAAGTTACATTAAAACAAAGTAAGTTTTACAAACTAAAAATAAAATGACGTCATTTCCACGTAAAAATGTCATATTCTCCCTTCTGACACATCCTAACTTCTTAATGGCCTAAGGCAATTGCCAATCAAAGAAAAGCTGTAATGGGATAAACTTTGGTCCGAGATCAGATAAAAATGGCTTTTCTTTGTTTTGAGCCAGGAAAAAAATTAAACACTACATATGTCACGACAAACTGCTAATTGGTATTGTAGAACACACCTCACAAAATGTTTTGTAATCAACGTAGCTTTACGGAGCTACAAACAGGTCTTAGCTATCGTTAAAACAAGTTTTGTTTACTCCAAAAAATCATCCCTCATTTCGGGTAATTTATAACATCCGGGTTCATGGTATTGTATGTAGGTCTCCCGAAACATGTGTTTTCTTCTTGGAAAGAGGCCAAGTGTCCCAATGAACGAAAGAATTTCCCCATTGAGAGAATTGTTATTTCCGGTACTTATAATCAAACTAAATTTATGATGACAAACAAGGAAGAACTTTGGATTTAGATGTATGTCAAAAACAAGATTTTTATGTTTTTGAAGGCTGAAACTACGCAAATTTTTACGGTCATTTATATGAATGGGTCATGTTTATGGTAATATTTAACAATTTTGTACTACGCCTTGTCATTTTTTCCCTTCCATACTTATCTCTGGTTCCTTTGCTTTATACCCACCTAAAAGTAACCTCTTCATCACATTTCTACAGCTTTATAATAACAAAAACATAACAAATAACTTGTAACACATGATGATCAACAATAATTTTTTCCTCATGCTACTGCTTTGCTTCTCTTTTGTTGTGGCGCATCTTTGGTTTCTGGGCTCTTCCTTTTCTCTTGATCCTCTTGTAATTTCAATTTTCTTTGCCATTCCTTCAGTTCCAATTCTTTGAGTTCCCTTTCAAAGAGTAATTTATAAATTGGCGCTAGTCGATCGATTACCTAAAATAAAAAGAATTTGATCCCTTATTACCACATCCACTCTCTTTTCTTTCTTCTGAGACTAACAATCTTATCTTACCTTCAATTTATTCCAATCAGCGACCATAAAATCGGTAGCTACAGCTGTATTTCCACTACTAATGAGTTGATCACTCAGAACTGCACATCTTGGATATCTGGCCGAGAAATGGGACAAGATCACATGTTTTGCTCCCATTTCCTTTCCAATTTGAATAGCTTGTCCCGTAGTGCTATGTCGTTTTCTCTCCGCATCTTTCGCAAATGAGTCTTCAAAGGTGGCTTCATGAACAAGAAGATCTGCCCCTCGTCCTTGAACTGCCAAGTTCTTGCAAGGTTTGGTGTCTCCGGACATTACAATCTTCTTTCCACATACAGTTTCGAACACAAATCCTGAGGCCATTCTCGTGTGATGGACAAAAACAGCCTTCGCAGACCTTAGATTCCACTCTTCTGAGTTGAATAATTCCCGAGGAAATGCTGTTACAGTTTCAATCCAGAGCTTTTCAGGTAGTCGGAGGGGTCTTTGGTTCTGTGGCAATGCGCGTTCACTAAAATATCACAAATAATATCAAAATTTCAAAATTTTTATATTATCTGTGGTAAAATTCATGTCAAAAAATTAATAATATGCCCTGACTTACTGTTCAGGCGTCAAAGGTCTGCTGAGCACAGTCGTATCAATCCATTTTACAACCCTTTCCAATCTCACAAAGTTCTGAGAATACAAATTGAATGGTCTTCGAACAACTTGGTTACAGACGATCAACAACGGCTTGTATGGGATACCTAGAACAAATATTACCCACATTGTACTCAAATCCTCCTGCCTACCTTTATTTTCAAAGGCTTTGATCCTTTGCTCGACAATCGTAAACAATCCATTTATATGATCAAGATGTCCATGAGTAATAAATACCGCATTCAGATGGATCATGATATCATCAGTGGTTTCTGGGCCGTATAAGATCTTCATTTGGCCGTAGGTTCCTTCACCACAATCAATCATGACCGCAGAATTCGATGAAAGTCGTAGAAGATATCCGCTGACATTACGGTACTTAGTGGGACATGCAGAAGAGGTGCCGAGGAATGAAAGTGATGGGAATTGGGATACCGAAGGGTCAGTGAGAGAAGAAGCTTCTAAAAATTTCAATATTACTCAAGCAAATCGTAAAAATGATAAAAAACTGAATATTATCCATGAGAAACTAGATACTATTTCAAATTTTGAGCAACCAAAAATCTTTTTTTTTGAAAAATTACTACCTGAAGTCACAAATAGATTAGAATGAATCTATTTTGCCAATAAAATACCTAAACTTGATATTATCCTTACCGTTTTTAAACTTCTCTATCTCATCCTTCAATTCACGTACAAAAGTCATTCGTTCTTCCAATTCATCGTTCCCCAAAACAAAGTACGAGTCCTGAGACATTGCATTTCCTCTGATTGGATATTTCTCATATGTCTTAGGCCACAAAACATTCGTATTGTCTTCGGGAGTTACCAATTTTTGATGAATTTTACCAGTGATATCGGGATAAAGCCTTGGGAAAACATGTTGATCCAGTTGGTTTAATATTCGCTGATTATTGTAAGGTCCATCAATCATAGGGACAGCTTCTCCTGTGCCATTTACAATCAAATGAAGGCAAGATTGTCCAAAGTTGGTTAAAAATTCTTGGTATTCTTGTGATTTTACGACGTTTTCGGGGGAAAAGTGGACCACATATCCCAATTTTTTTGTCGCACCGTCTCCAGAATATGGCTAAAATTAGAAATGGAGTCGTAATTCACAAAACTAGAAGTTTAGAAATTGTTTCTTACCAGCAGATTAGAATTAGTAGCCACCGATCGAATTTTTTCGATATTATCAATGTCCACAATCAAAATTGAAGAAGCAAAGTCTTCAGTGATATCCATTAGGACATCCTCTGGCTTGACAATATCACCATTCGCCAATTTTATTGAGTTTCCAGCCTTTAATTGACCGATTAATGGTCCCTTGGGGACCTTATGCTTGATCAATTTCATCGGGTCTATCGATTGATCCTTGGGCTGAAATAATCAAAATTTTGGTAATTAAAACCTATAAAAGATGAATTTTCAAGCCTCAAAAACTAAATCCAACTTACTTTCATTTCAATGAGATATGCAGTATGAATAAAAGGAGCTTCTAACCCATTCAATTTATTCGGAGCAGTATTTGCCATGCTGAAAACCGGTATGTAGAATACAGTCAAAGTTCCATCCTCAAATTTCACGTTTTCAAAAGTTCTCTCTTCCACCGCACATGGGAATTGAGCATTTCCATAATCGGCATCCATAAATGGACGAATGGTCGTGAGATATTCCTTGACGTTGCGAGGGCCATGTAGCCGTACTAACTGCTTGTCTTGAGCATCTTTCGTCATAAGGAGGCCACCAATACCACCCATGCAATCCCAGACACCTGGAATTGGAAAATATTATACTGCACATGATTGTTGATGGGAAAATGGTTTGAAATTAAGGAATTTTGACATATAAAAATCATGGCAATCCTGAATGCATACACACGCATTGTCACATCTAAAAATCAGGAAAATAATGAAAAGTAACTTACCTCTAGTAACAAAGAAGTCATGCAATTTATTTGGCGATAAATGAAGCGTAGATATAAATCGAGATGTTCCTTCTGGCACATTAAACATGTATGAGTCGGTTTGCGTCTTCAAGATTACAGACGGTGCCATTTGAGAACTCCCATTACTTAAAATCTGCAAATCATATTACTTTAGGTATCAAGGAATGCTCCAAACCATCGATCCAAAGATGGAAACCAATAACAAATTTCATAATCTTACCTCCAGCGACACAACCGTCGGTCTGAGACCAGCCATTTCGTTGAGAAACCTGAGTCTTTTCAAGGTTTCCTTCTTTTTGTGAGATAAACTACCCTCAATGTTTGAAATGTTCCTCTGAAGTAGACGAGCTTTTGGATGACCGTAGACTAATCGTCGAAGCTCCTTCTTGTATTCGTTTACTTGATTTGTCAAATTTGCAACAAATTCTTCGTCAGATTGACTTCGACTTATTGATGAACAAGAAAAGAGTCTAAGATTGAAGGAAAATTGTGATGTTCGTGATGGAAATAAGGCGAATACCGGTCGTGAATGTCCGAGGGATAAAAGCAGTACCCGATTCATTCACTTTTCTCGCAAAACTTCCATTGAACAGTCTAAAATAAAAAAAATAAAAAGATCCGGGTAAATCTGATGCCATTTGCAAAAATATCTCGCAATTTACAGGTTGAAACAATCAATCCGAGGTATTATACAACAACTTCAGTCATGGACTACAAAACTTTCATCATTTTCTCCCCAAAAAATTATTTTTCTCGTGCTGCAACAGAATGCCAAGAATTGTTGAAAATTGCCAAAAGCGCGGCAAGAATTGGAAATAAAAGCGTTTCTGATTTGAGAGAACGTTAGATGCGAGAGAAATCATAATAGTTGCACCATTTATGGTGAGAGTGCCTCTTATCTGCAGACATTTTAACTTTTGGAATGGATGGACTTCGGTCTATCCTGATAAACTTTATCAAGCAAGGAGATCTAAACAATTTTCTTCCAACCTGTTCTCCTAGTTTTCTATTATCTCTCGTTTTGTTAATGTGCCTCGGCTGAACATTTTTGCCAAAAATGTTAAAGAATCGTTACCCTCTGTCCTCGAGAATAGTACTTTAGCAATCTTCAAATAAAGCAAAATTTAAAAAAATTGAAAATTTATGCAATTTTCAACAAAAAAATCAACAAGTATCAACAGTAAACTCAACAACTTTCTCTATTCTACCGTATCCTCTTCTCAAATTCATTCAATTCCCTTTGAAACAGCTCTTTATACACTTTGACCATCTTCCCCACCACTTTTCTTCGATTCCATTCCACAACCAAAAAGTCCGTTGCTACTGTAGCATTCCCTCGTTTGATGACGTCCTCACTGATTACAGGACATCGCGGATATCTGGCCGAGAAATGGCTGAGGATTATATTCTTTGCCAACATTTTTCTGCCGATTTGAAGAGCTTGACCAGTCGTGGAATGGCGCTTTCTCTCCGCATCTTCGGAAAAAGAATCTTCGAAAGTGGTCTCATGGATCAAGAAATGTGCATGTTTTCCATGACGGACAAGGTTTTTACAAGGCTTGGTATCGCCGGAAAAGACAATCTTTTTGAAATCAGAAGTCTCAAAAACGAAGCCGACGGCCATTGGAATGTGATCTACTGCCACAACAGTAACCGATTCGAGTCTGGCGATTTGGAGGACATCCGGGTCGAGGCTAAAATATAAATTATGAAAAATAATTCTATTAAAACCGATTTTAAAAAATTAAATTTTCTTACGTCTTCGCAAATTCTGGATCATGACTTTCCATCGTGTACACCCATCTGACATCGTATTTTTTGATACTTTTAAATTTTTCGCAATAAATTTCGAAAAATTTCTTAACATATGGATGACCAGCCACCAGTAATTTGGGTTCTCTGTCAAGTCTTCGATCTAAAAGTTATTTTTATAGTATTAAATTTCGTATTTTACCTCTTCTTTGGAAGGCTTTTGCTCTCTCCTCGATCAGTGTAAATAGCCCATAAATATGATCGAGATGACCGTGGGTAATAAAAATCCCTCCCAATGTCAGCATAACATCATCAACTTGCGGGCCATACAACACTTTTAATTGGCCATAAGTTCCTTCGCCACAATCAACAAGTACCGAAGAAGTTTGGGATAATCTCAACAGGTACCCGCTTACATTTCGGTACTTAATTGGCGACGCAGAAGCCGTTCCGAGGAATGAAATTGAAGGAAATCGAGATTCAGATGGGTCCACTTTCTTTTCACATTCTGCAATATTGTTTATAAGATCAAAAATCAAAAATAATAATAAGTTATTCGTAACGTCAGATATCAAAGATCTCGGTTTTTTGCAAATTTCTTGGATAAAATATCAGTGAAAGTATTCAAATATCAACCAACCTTGCTTAAACGTGACGATGACGTCCGATACATTTGGATTTGCCTCCATTCGAGAGACAAGTTCGTCTTTATTTATGGTAAAATACGTCTTCTCATTTACCATCTTTTCAAAATTTCCTCTAAGGAAAAGCCGAGAAAATGGCTGAGGATAGAAGACTTTTGCCTCTGGCACCACTAATTTCTGAAAAATTCAAATCAATTTAGCGAAAACTGAGATTCAAACATTTAAAAATTCAAATTTCCCGCCAAAAATAAAAGGGCCATAAAATTAAAAATACGGATTAGCTTAGTCAGATGTGACATAGCAAAACAAAAAAAGATCTCCGCAAAAATTTTGTCGTATTTTGCAGTCAAAAATCACCTCATCTTACCCTATAAACATCACCATTAAAATCCGGATAAAGCTTTGGAAAGAAATTCGAATCAATAGTATTTAGCATGTTTTGATTGTTATGGGGGCCATCTAACATTGGCAACGACTCTCCGAAGCCATTTACGATAAGATGTTGACACTCTTCGCCAAAAGATGACATAAATTTTTGATATTCGTTAGTATTTATTACGTCATCAAGGGTAAGATGGACGAGATAACCCAAATTTTTCTTCCGATTTGGATGTGAAAAGGGCTGAAAAGTTAGTAAAGCATTTTAGTGAATATTGGAGAGTACCCTCACCTTTAAGAATTCATTTTCGATTATCGAAGGTATCTGACCGATATTATCTATGTCAACCACCAAAACTGATGACAAAATATCTTCCTCAATTTCAGCCAAAACATCTGCTGGGTTGATTACAGTCCCATCTTGTCGAGTGATCGCCTTTCCTGCCTTTAATTGACCGACTAAGGGACCTTTTGGCACTTTTAATTTGGCTAACTTCTCCGAATCAATTCTTTGTTCTTTTGGCTGAAAATTTCAATTTCCTTATATTCCAAAATATCCAAAATCTCAGCAGGGCTCTCCACTCACCTTTAATTCAACCAAGAAAGCGGCATTGTCGACACTTGTATACCTTCCGTCATGAATAATATCAGCAGCTATTGGAAGGTAGCGGATAATTACATTTTTATCCTCAAAATACTCGTCGTAAAACGTTTTTGTCTCTATTTTACATGGAAAACACGTTTTTCCATCTCGTTTCTCGAGGAACGGACTGCTTGTGTAAATTACATTCTCCAAACTAGCTGCACCGTGCACTCGCATATTTGATGTATCGGAGGGATCTTTGGAGATCAATAGACCAGCTAGACCTCCCATTCGGCTCCAGACAGCTGTAAAAAGATATTTATTTGTTGATTTAGCTGAGACATTTGAGACGCCAGCTCTTTCTAGATGATGTTTTGTTAGGTCAACATGTGTAATATTTAAAATTTGGACGACATCATGACGTAAAAAGCTACCTTTCGTAATAAATATGTCATGAATATTGCCTGGAGCCAGATTAATCATCGGAATAAACCTTTGCGTTCCTTCTGGGACATTAAAAACATAGGCAGACGTAGGTGTCCGCAATACAACAGATGGCTCCATTTGGGAAGCGCCATTACTCAAGACCTGCAAGGAAATTTTTACTCTACTTTTTGGCTCCTAAGCTCTGAACTCAGAGCATGAACACCTGTTCCGACATCATTTTTCATTGACTTACCTCTAAAGTTATTGTACTAGCCATTACTCAAAAAATTAGTCAGAGATCTGCAAAATACAATAAAAAAGACTAAAGCCTAAGGCAAAATACAAAATAGGACCCGTCCTCTCGAGCTAAACGCGTCTTTTCCTTTCGAAATTCCTTTATATACCCGAATTTCCCAAGATTTCATCATCACTATGTACAACACCACTGTTTTCCCCTTTCTAATGCCCGAAAACCGCGATAAAAAGGGAGAATTTCGCAATAACACACAGGAGATTGCTTTAGTGACTCACAAACCCCGCAAGTTTATTAGTTCCACACCCTTTTTCAAGTATTATCAGGCATTTTTTTACATATTTGTCCAATTTTCGATGTAAATATAACTTTATTTCCTGGAAATGACAATATAAAACTCGATGAAAGATTACTGTAACATTCTTTGTGTCTATCACATTGGAGTAAAAATTTTTGTTAAAAAATCTAGTTGATATGTGGTGTTTCTAGTCCCAAAATAGCCGTATTTTGGTCAAAATCATGGAAATAAATATGGGTTCAAAAAATAATTTTCAAAAACCCAAAAATTTTGTTTGATAGTTCACTAAAATCGCGTGAGGGATTCTTTTGGAACGCTTGGATATATCGGCATTTTCTCCTTTTACCAATAATCGGATAAAAATTTACAGATATTTAGACGGGGATGGGCAAATTCGATATAACAACATAAATAATATGGGTGATTCTTCACGATCCTTGATCTACGTTCAACGACGCATCATTTCATTCATTGTGGGGGCTTTTTTCTGAGCATTCGAGCCTAGGGTGAGGCCATCCAACCTAAAACAAAATAAAAATGACCTTATACTTGACAAAACTCGATTAAAACTGATTTAACTGGCAAAACACGGCGTCTGCTGCGTTCAAAGGAATTTGTAGGTTCTTTACACTTACTGTTTTTCCATTAACGACCAGGCATCATTCTTTTCGACCGGTCTTGTGACCCCATTTCCATTGCTGACCCCATTGCAAATATTGTTGATAATTGGCTGAGGTTGAGCGACTGGTGTAGCGGCTGGAGCTGCACCAAAGCTGCCAAAAATATCGTCGAGATCATTCGGTTTCCTAAAGAAATTGTATAACTGAGACGACGTTAAATGGATGTTGGTTAGAGAAAAAAATCGACAATAACTCTAAATTACTCTCCAGAAGAATTGAATTTTTGAGTATACGTTGCACTCCGAACATCTAACATACATAGAACTTACCCTATCCCACTATTTAGACATGCTGTTGGCTGGACTGGACTTTGAACCGGGCTCTGAACTGGCGCACTAAAATCTCCAAACAAATCTGCTGCCGGCTGCGGGGCCTGTTGAATTGGCTGACTAGCAAAAAGATCGAAGGCCGTGGTATTCTGACTCGTTCCAAACCCAGAAATTGCTGCTGGTTGTGGAGCCGGGGCATCAAAATCAAGATCGAAAAGACTGGCTTCGGTCTTTGCGGGGGCTTGGACTGGACTAGAGGGGCCACTAGGTGGGCGTGGGCGGCTTTGACTTGACAGTGCGGGTGGTTGGATGGGGGTGGCGAATAAATCACTGGCTGGGGCTTTAGCTCGGGTTAGGCCTAATGTATTATATGCCGAGGACGGATTCGCCGCAGGGCCCGAGTTTCCTCGGGCGTCGGCAAAATCTCCAAATTCATCGTCTTCCACGGGTTGGGATTGGGAATGCTAATAATTGAAGCAATAATATTGAAAATATTAGACTTACATCCGGAATTCCGAGCTCCGGAGAAGCCGATCTTTGACGGCCGTCGTCAAAATCAAAGGCCGTCACTTCCCGAGATGATTTAGGCTCTCTGTAAAAATTTTTATGTAAAATTAGAGACATCAAAACATTTGATTTTTTATATTATACTTGATACCTAAAAACCCGATTTCGAATTTAAAAAATTTCGTACAAAAGGTCAAGACAAAATTCAATGCACTTTAACTTTCCAAATCTCTCATTTTGGTTGCAAAAATAAAAAAATAAACTAACGGCAAATCATCAAATTTATCCTTCCGACTCTTAAATCCACTGCTCGATTTTCGATCCCAATTATCAAAATCGCTCGACTTGGAAGAACTAACGCCTCCTTTCATCATCATATCTTCTTTGGAGTATCCTTGGTACTTATCCTTGTTTTCTCCTCTAGCTTTTCGACGTTCTTCTACCAAAAGTTCATCATCTTGGAGAAGTTCAATGATTTGTTTCACTCGATGTCGAACTTAAAGTATGCTCAGTTATACTAATATCGTATTTTAGAACTAAAAAGGTACTTCTGGCTTCTAAGTACAAAAAAAATGAAAGTGACTTACTATTGACTCCTTGATCTCTTCCTCTTTCGTCCACGCATTTATAATTTTCCAGCGCTCGCATTTCGAATAAATGGTCTCTGGCGTTAGAGATTACCCGTTCATTTCCAAGCTTGATAAGTCCTTGCAGTAACATCAGCGACTGAAATCTTGGTTTATATTATTTTAGGTATAACTGATATTATTTTAGACAAATCTTAATCTACGAACGCCTAAATATTAATATAAACCGCTCAAAAACCTTTACTAACCTTATAAACACGTCGCCATGCCAGTTTCGTATCCTGCAACATCCTTTTCCAGAGCATACCCATCACTTCTGGAAAAGCGTCATATTGGTTGGTAAGTTGAGCAATTTCCTGGATTTGTGGGCCGGTCGGACCCCAAGGATCCTCATTCGTGGCCTCTCGGACCTTCAGCTCCACTTCCGTGAAGTTTAGGACATAACCTTGACTAAACACAGAAAAATAGAAAAAATGCAATCTTATTTTAGGTATTGCAATAAAAACTTACGCTTTGTCGGCCAACTTCCGGATCTCGTAGCTGTTGAGGGTGGTAGAGACCTGTTTGGTGAGGTTGGCCAGGCCCGAGAATAAGTCTGACATGGTGAACGCTAAAAAAATAATATTTTACGTAAAAAATTTTTAGGAACAAGTAAAACAACGTATAGGACAAAAAGCAGGTAACGTAGATTTAAACAAATAAACTATAAACTGTTGCAGAGGTAAATGACGTTTTGAGACAAAAGAGACAAAATAAGGGACTAATCACAAAAATATTCTTCTTCGCCCCCAGATGGTCAAGTGTAATGTAAAAACCCATTGACAGAGACAGAACTTTTTACAATAGACCTTTCAAAGACCTTAAATAGCCTTTTCAAATTTGATACTCCGTTACTTAAAATACGACGAAGACAATACACAAGTCATTCGCACACAACAACTATTACTGACACTCCGAGCTCTCCACAGTGGACCGATTTCCATTCAGTGAATCCGAATTCGCGGCTCTCAACGAAGCCGGAGTTCGATTCTTCATGTCGTTTTAGAATAGCTAATGTAACAAGGTCGGTCAGAACTTTTTTAATTTTCCTAAAACCTCCGAACAGCCTCAGGACAAGTGGACAGGAGGGGCATTTGTTGACTTTTGATTCGGATCGAGGGCTGGAACATTTGGCAGGGAAAAGGAAGTGAGTGATGTTTATCCGAAAGGGCGTTATTTTTTGATGTCTAAACCTGTTGAGGATGATTGGGAATTTTTACAAAATGTGTAATAATGATTTATTTTCAGTCTTTTGGATACTTTTTTGAGCATGGGCCGTACTGCGACAAATTTTATACCTGCATGCCTATTACAATAAAATTTATTTTTGTATCACTCCGGAAAAGTTTATCTAAGTATGAAAGCAAGCTAACCGCTATTAGGACCTCTAAAATTTACCGACCTTCCGGATATCTTAGCCATAAACCATTGTCCATTTGTCCAATTACCTTCACCTTACTCAACCTCTTGCCTGAAGCCGTTCGGCATAACAAATGGCCAAGAAATTAATTCTTTGAACCCGTCCGGAAACAAAGGATGGCGAGTTTTTCTTCACACTTCAGGCCATTCCGGTTTTGATTAGTTTCGGCCGAAATGGGCCGCACTTGTAAAACCCAATGTTTTTACAGACTGCATCGTACACACATTAGCATAAGACAACTCCGTAGAGGATAGCACGACCAGCTTCGAAATGAGACATCATGTTTCTACTCAAAAACTCATTTTACCCCATTCAGACATAAAAAAATATATTTGAAGTGTTACATCAATGAGGCTTGTGTCGAAAAACATTATAAACCTCGCTTTCCACCCACAAGTCAAATAATCTTGACTCGAATCTTAAAAAGGACAATAAATCAAGACTTCCGGATATTACCCATGATAAATTACTTCGTTTTACAAGGACAATTTACCGCAGAGCCCTTTGTCAAACCCCTTCCGACATTTTGTAACAAAAATCCTTTCGACTATGCTTAAATTCGTAGGATATCCAGCAGAAACGTTTCGTTTGTTACCTAAATTCCGAAAAAAGAAAGAAAAATTTATATTACCCTTGAAATCCGGAGGTGAGAGAGCAGATTGACCAGATTCAGACCTGTTTTTCGGAATGAAAATGCATCTAAATGCACGACACGGAGAGAAACGCGAGAAAGAACAGAGCTCTAATTATATTATTCATGGGGAAATTCAGTTTGATGGAGAAAAATGGAGAGAAACTTAGATGAAGTGGAAACGACAAGTCAAAATGGATATTATAAGGTGTGAAATGACGTCAGGCAACCTTTGATTATAGAATCCACCAGTTTTAGGGAAGGTTGGACAAAAATGGGCAAAACCATTATTTTAGGTAACAACATTTTTAAAATAAAAAGTCAAGCCAAAAAAAGTTAAAATTCGTAAAACTCCAAAAACGGATGTAAACCATGGAAAATTGAGGAATTAGCAGCCTCCGTCGATTGACACGAAACGCCACATCACCCGAAAAGAGAAAAACCGAAGAGCGCGTCCTTGGGATAAAATAAAATCTTTCTTTTTCCGCTAATACTCAATATCTAATCCCCGAAATGGCTGCAGAAGCTTATACCCGCGGATTGCTGTCGCTATGGAAATGAATTTATGAAATAAACAAAGACGTCGACGCCTTGGGAGCCAAGTGTAACATGTCCCTACAAGTGCAAAATAATTGGTCGAAGGTGCGAAGTTCCTTGGGAATTGGGTGGTAAATGAAGGAAATAGTATGAAAAACTGCCTTTTTGCGTGGATTCGCATATCGTTATCAGTAATCATAACAAAAAAGGGTTGTTATCAAAGTGTTTCCTCAAAAAATGAAGAGCGCTTTGGAACGTGGATGATTTAAAGGAGGAGGGAGCGAGGAGACGAAATGGGAATACAAAAATAATCAAATGACGGAATCAAGATGTCTCTATCCAAATACCAATTCCAATTCCGTTTAACGAAAGGTGAATGCGAACGTTAAGTCTTTCAATTGGGGAAAAAGACGAAAAAAGCGTGGTAAAGGTCATGCCTGATGGAAGGACGATTAACCCAGAGTCTATAACGTGTTTAGATGCTTTACAAAAGGGTTTAAGGACTTCTATCCAGGGGTTTGTTGAGATATTCGAGTTATATTACACTTGGTCATCAAAAATATAAAGTAGTCAAAATGGGTAATTTAGTAAACAAAATTTGGCAAGCACTGTTCCATTACAACTAACGAGGCTTAATGGGCCTATTAAAACCAAAAGAAGCTCTTGGGACATTGCAAAAAATAATTATCATCACAAATCAAGTATAATATAACCAAATACCTTAGGTTAAAGTAAATAGTAAAAGGTGACGTTGATGGTCTAAAAGAGCAATCAGACCCGTGTTGTTACTAAAAACCTTGACGAAAGTCTCTGTAAAAGTTTCCTTATATCTGAAATCATCTAAAAGTCAAAACCCCCACTAATATCAAGTATAATACCGTTTCGCATTCCAATATCCCGTTGTTTTCTCGTAACCACTCTTGAAAACAACCTTTTCCAAACATTTGACCCTTCAAAAGTATAATCTTTCCCCCATCAGGGCTCTACCATCATATAAAACATGACTTCCCCTTTCCTCTTCTCGCTCTAGACTCCACGAACTCTTCTATTTTACCGAGAGGGGACAAGGTCGAAGTTAAATAGAAACACTCGATCGCCCTCTTTATTTGCAATGTTAGAAAAGGTAGTTCAGCGGATCGAGACCGGTCGAAAATGGTCAAAAACAAAAGAGGAAATGAGCTTTGAACAAGAGGGAAAAGGTGGGAATTGCGCTACAAGGAAGCGATAATATACAGTGGAAAATACAATGTTGGCGAGGAGGTGACTGAGTAGCAGCTTATGTAGTACAAAATTCAAAATGATTGTTACAAAAAATTATTTTAAACTTTTTAGAAAAGCACCATAAACATCATGTACAATGTAAAATGATGGCTTAAAATAAAGCAAATCCTCGTCATATTCCTCTGTAATTCTGTTGACGTCTTCTATGAAAGCCACCTGTAAATTTTGAACGTTAGAGGACATTCACTACAAAATAACTGCAATAAATCATCATTTTTGTAATCGACAATTCTTATTTGATGATGACTTATTTCATCGTTGTAATGGTCATGTTGAAAACGACATAATTTCTTTAAATTTTACGTCCATGCTCTAGATGGGCTGCTAATTAACTCCGAAAACTTTTAGCTCGCGCTTTCCTTGGAGGGCCGAGATATTGAAAATTCTTTGCAAACGAGAGACAATGGATAATGAGGAGAGTCGGTGAGGCGAAAATAAAAAAACAATTTTTTTATGGATTACAGCTAATAATCTAAATAGATTATAAATTTTTTTTTACTCAGAGAATTTTGAATTTTGTGCGTTTTTTATCTAAATTTGCGTTAATTTATGCATGGAGCAGGGGTTGCATATGTCTTATAAAATTGTTTTCAAAGTTGGAAAGTTTTATCAAAGCTGAAAAAATGTTGCCAACGTATTTTACACTCATGTTTATATCTTCTTTAGGCAGTTTAACCCAAAACATACGCATAATTTCCATTAATATGTACTTCATCACGAGCCCATAAGGTCCAAGAAATTTTCATTCGCATATTCATAATGAAATTTTAAATTCAAAAGGAATTATAAATTAAGATGTCAGTCTTTAGATGGCACCAAATTTTAAAGTTTCCGTTAGTTTTCGTTAACTGAACTATACGTTTTTTTCAGCCAAGTGCATCAAATAACTGTCCACTGTAAGGTCGAGAAATGATTTTCTTTCTTCCGTTTCGAATTCTGAATTTATTTTTGGTTCAAAAACACTTTGGAATCAATAAATCTGAGCGGATGCAGATGTCTGGGACAATCCGAGAAATTTATTGGGGATTACTCATGCGATTGCCGCATTTTAAAGCGACGGAACTGCGGGAAGCCTGCGGTTTTTACAGTCTTTTTTGGTATATCACAAATTTTGATGACAAAAAAATTTTTTTAGATGGTTTAATTGTGTTAAATATTAATAGTTTTATGGTGATGGTAAAATACGTCATATCATTGACGGCATTTTTTACCTCCAATGTTTGTACAAAAAAAAGTTCTGCGAAACAGAAAAGTGACGGGAAAACGGCGTTTTTAATCTGACCGACTCTCCCGTTTTGAGTACTCTCTAGAAAAAAATTTAATATCTTGGCTTCCACTGGTAAGAGCCTGCAAAAATTCTCATAGACAGTGTGCTAAAAATCATTTTACGATTTATAAATGGCATTGTAAAGCACTAGAGGTATAGCTGTTACGTTAAAAAAAGAAAATGCGTTATAATATTACATTTTATACAGACTATAGAACTTTTTTTTATAACTGATTCGTTGGGTTTGTAAAAGAGGCTTTTAAGAGCTGCTACTTGTGCCAAAAGAAATAATTTTTTAGCTATAGATGACCTGTGGGGTATAGAGAATCCTTAGCGATCTCAGTGCAGTTGTAAAATACGTTCTGTTCAGGTGTGTTGATAAAAATTTTTGGTCGCTTACATTGTCTGTTACAGTAATTTTCATCTTACTGTAGCTTTATAACTCTCCGTCCTATTTCCATTTCCGAGACATTTATTTCAATGCTTTTATGCTCTTATATCCCTCGAATATCTTGTTGTAACCTATAATTTTATTATGTGGAGAGTAAAAGCTTCCTTTCCCGTCCTCTTACCCCACCCGTCCGAGGGGAATTAGCAGTTACTGATGACCCAAAAAAAGTCAAAAGAAGTCCTCGAAAAGTGGCCAGAAAATGGGGCCGAGGAAAGGGCCAAGGCGATGTCAGTTCTGGTTTTTTTTGTTTCTCAAATGGCCACAGGCAAAATGCTGAGAGGGTCACTCCTTTTAAGGACACAATCTTTTCAAGTTTAATTTTGGGAGGAGGAAATTTGTTTGGGGTTTTTATCTCACCGCCGGAGGGGCTCTAGCGGAGGTTGGAGGTTCGAGGTGAGAGACTTTAGGGCTATAAAACTTGTTATTGTAGAATGAAGATCTTACAGTAAGGCAAAACGGAAGGGGAAAAATTATTCGTTATAGAAGGGGTTTGTTGTATGAGGGTTGGGTTTGCGTAAAATTGCACATGAGACTTTGTAATGTGTTTGTTGTGGAGAGTTATGGTTGTACGGTAATCTTTATGCCAAAAATTGCAAAAAATGTTAATTTTGATGCAACTTGCGACCAAAACATTGATGGTGCGATTTGAAAATATTTCTTTTAATATTTGTTCTTTGGAAATCTCTGCGGTCCATAAAATATCGAAATAAATTCTTTATCGGATGACAATTTTTTGCAATTCGTTTACCATCGCTCATTTTTCTGCTTTTCGTCAAAAAAATCTCCAAAAATTAATCGCCCAGATCGCCATTTTACCTATCGGATTTCCCTCTGTTTTGTCGCGACCTTTATGTCATCCTATTTTTGTGTATATTTTTGCAGCGACATCTGTTATAACAAACCAGATTTTTATCGCCGCGCAAACTCCCGATTATTTATTATTTTTATATCGTTTTTGTGTTTGTTATAACCCTCATAAGACACGGTTTATAAGCAAAAACAAAAGAGTTATGAACCGCTTAACTTTGGCCTTATTTTTTGAATGCGGCTGGGATAATCAGCGAGAAAAAGTTGTTTTTTGGGGGAAAATGATGACTTCATTGGTTTCAAGATGATTTTCCCCAATTTTTCGATTTTTATCAAATTTTCCCACCGAAATTCCCACAAATTTTCTGTTTTGTAGCCCAAAAACTGACCCTTTCCGCTCTCCCTTGCCCTTTCTGACCCGTCTTTGTTTCCGTTGCGTATCGCGGACTCATACACCTGGCCTTAAAAAAGAGCTGGGCCGGCATTTTTGGAAATCCGAAACAAAAAACCTTTTTTCGAGGGCTGGAAATCCGATTTTCGGTCTTCGGAATCCATTTTCCGGCTTTTAATTCCATTATTTTGGGCGAGAAACCTTATTTTTTGGTATGAATATGCAAATTAAGGTGTCGGTGGGTGTCGAGGGATCTAATCTTACGTTTTAAGGTTTCATGTACCTTTAATTCCTTTGAATTTTGGGATTTTTTGAGCAAAAAAAATGTTTTGGGACTTCCGCACAGTGCAGAGCGGAAAGATCGAACTGCACAGTGCAAATAAACTTTCAGTCTGCACTGTGCTGAAAACTGTAGACCTTTTCTGCACAGTGCAGAGATCACTCAAATCACATTTCTCCGCACTCTGCATTTAAATTTCCCTTTTTGCGACAAGCTCATCGCAACATTTCCTCAATCGCTCGTTTGTCACGCTTGAATCAAGAGTGCATCCGCACCGTGCAAAGGTCGGGATCGCTTTCATTCCCACGACGAAAATCAAAGAGACCCCGCGAACACGTGCACCGTGCAGTCCCCTTTGTCGCTGATTGTTTCCGCTGCGCGACATCTTGTCCCTTTCGATGTTTGGCGGCTTTTGTGCCGCACTGCGGGAAATTGGTGCGCGACAGTGCGGCTTTTCGGCTTGTCGCGTCGAATTTGCCAAATTTCGTGGAGACGAACGGTGCGGTCGGACGGGCGTGTCGCATCTTTTTTTTGCGGAGCAAACCGCGACAAATTTATTGGTTTTGACGCTTTGTGCGGTTCGGCGACATCGAACGTCTTGTGAAAAGCGCAACAAAGATGTTTGTCGCTCTTTTTTTGACTGCACCGTGCATTCAAATTCTTTTTGATCATTGCACTGTGCGCGAAGCCAGCTGTTTGAATGCACCGTGCATAGTCGGAGCGAAAGATCGAAAATTTTTGAATTTTGGCCGCGCGACAGACCAATTTGAAAGCGCATTTCGGGAGAGTGCGCATCCAAAAATGTTTGGCGTAAAATTGGCCGAAAAGTGCGATGAAGTGCACTTTCCACTCGTTTCCGGCTGGCGTCGCGACCATTCCTTGGCGACAAATCCCTTCTTCACAGTTCGTTTCTTGGCCTGCGGGGCTTTGTTTTCCGGAACGTTCATTTGTCTTCCGGCGACAAATTGTTTTCTGCGCACGGTGCGGTCACATGGGAAGGAGAGCGCATGCACGGTGCGAGAGAAAGGAACGGCAAACAAAAGGACTCTCTAAAGTCAGTGCACTGTGCTGTTTGCTTTCGCACGGTGCACTTTTCTTTGCACTGTGCAAATTCCGTTTTGTTTTAAATTTTTGTTGCACTGTGAAAAATTTGGTTCGTCTTTTGCACGGTGCTTGACGTTTTTCTCTTTGTGGCCCGCACAGTGCGGAGAATTCATCTTCGTCGCGCACGGTGCATTAAAATTCCTGTCATTGCACGGTGCGGAAGAAAAGTGTCATTTTGAGGGATTGTGGCCATTCGGGCTGGGCCCAAAGCGGAATTATGGGTTTTAAAATACGGTGCATTTAAATGCAAACTCATTTTCTATTAAAATATACTTTTTTTTTAAAGTTAAAAATACCATTTATCCAATTTATTAGTCATTTCCCTTATTTTCTTAATAAATCCCTCCTTTTTTCGGATTAATCTCGGATTTCATGGCCAGCCGCGTCCTCAAAAGGCCAAACTTTTTGAGTTTCCTTTCTCACGCAATTTCCCATCCCTTTTAACCGGTCATTTCAGCCACTTTTTGCACAAAACCCCTCAGGGCATGCGAAATTCCTTTAGGAATTTGGTGTTTTCGAGTAAGTAAACATATTATTATTGTTTTTAGTAGCACAAATTTTAATTAACGGTCACTTTCGAGTCCCTCTCTCGCAAAAAAAACAAGGGAACGGCCGAAAAACGGCCCAAAATGGAAAATATTTTGGTTCAAGGACCTCCAAAATGGCCTCCCATCGAGTGGCGGGCCAAGTGGACTGGGAAAAATTTGCATAAAATGTTTGGAGAGCGCTAATTATCCGAAAATATGCGAATTTTTGAGAAATTTTGATGAAAATTGAGATCTTTTGCAAAAAAGATGTATATTATGGTGGAAACTGAATGTTTTAGTGTCATATTCATGTCGCAAAGCGCAATAAAAGTTATTATAGTGCATAAAAATGCGCGCAAACATGACTTTATGCTTTTTTTTGTAAAAAAATGATATTTTAGGGGATTTTCGGTTGTTTTGTGGTAAATAATATAATTTGGAGGTAATCAACAGAATATTAGAGTAAGATACTGCCCTGCATTTTCTGCGATCAGTTTTTTTTTGAATTTTTACAGAAAAATGCCAAAGATTTCGATTTTTTCGGAATTAAAGTGTCTTAATTCTGCATAGCGCGGTTTCAGAGTTTTTAGGTAGTCTTGGAAAATTTTGGGTTTTAGTTCCTCCAAGTTTCATTAAAATTGGACAATGTTTCCCGAGGCATTTTGTCAAAAACCGACTTTCAAATTCTAAAAATTTAAATCGCTCTCTCTCTCTCTCTCAAACTTTAAAGAATCAGAGCGCGTCCATTTTTCTTGTGGATTGATCGTTCCGTTCCCTCCAGATCTCGGTTTTTTTTAATTTTTTCGGCCGATTTATGGCCGATTTTATATTCGACCCTGGGCTTTTTATAGGGATCTTGTTTTTAATTTTTGAAAGTCACTTTCTTTGAGGTCAACATTTGGACTTTTAGGAGGAAAAGTTGATTTTTAGAGTGAAAAAACGGTAGGTAAAGGATTTTGTGGTACAATTTCCAAAAAATACAAAAAAAATTTTAAATATTTTTGGTAAAATACGTTCCATTCGTTGATTTTTTGGCGAAATCTCTTAAAATACGGTCCAAAATCAAAATTTTAAAACTTATTTTTCTACCGTTTCCCTCCGAAATTCTCCATTACCCTAAATCTCTTCACATTTTCCACCAAAACCTGAGTTTTTTCCAATTTTTATATTATCCATGGCGCTGTTGTTCGCAGAGTGGGAGTGTTCGGCCGCTCTTTCTGGCCCTCCACCCATTACTCCACTTTTTATAAAAACCTTTCCCGAATATGTACTTCTTTTCGGGGCCGTTTTGCGGATGCTTCGTTGAGTTTTATGGGATTTTCTTTTTAATCGAATATTCAAGCCCTAAGGGCGTTAATTTGGCTAAGTAGAGGGGAGTTGGGAGTCGCAGAATTTTTGGGTAAAGAGTTCTATGAAAATGTTTGTGATTTTTTCTATGAAAAACAGATTTTTTTTGGCAAAAAAGTCAAAAAATGTCAAAAAGGATCAAAAAATGTCAAAATTCCAATCAGTAAGTTGCTCAAGATTACGTTCTTGAACTACAAAACTCCTGTGTTTAGTAGAAACGGGTAATTTTCTCTTTCAAAATGGATATTTTCCGCGAGAAAACGGGCTCATTTCGCTTGAGTTTTGACTGGAAAATCGACCAAATTTACATGACATTACATGACATATGCTTCCGTTCCCGGAATTTTTAGAGAAACGAATATTACGAAGAGCTATTATTACTAGAAATCGTCCATTTTACCGACAAAATTTACCAAATAAATTTTAAATTTTTTTTGAAGTTTTTGATCGCACTTTGCAGAAACAGGCTAGGTATAAGGACTACAATTGTTTCAAATCCCATTTGCAGCTTTTGGCGTCACTCGAAACCGATTTTTTCTTTGAAAATTTTCTTTTTTGTCCATTTTTCAGCGGAAATTTCACAAATGGTTTTGTAAAATACGATGAAATCCCTTCCGAAGCCGTTTGGAGCCATTTTTTGGCAGAATGCGTTACTTGAATTTAAAATTTTCGACCATTTTTACCTTGTATTTGACATTTTCTAATATTAATTTTCCCATTTTTTCCAATTTTTGCTCTATTTCTGGGCATTCCCATGCCGTCCACAGATCCCTGCTTCATGTCAAAACATGTTTTCCTCCAAAAGAACATCATGAATATCCGTAAAGTCCATGACATCTCCCTCTGTGGCCAACACATTAGGCGTTTTAATTGAATTTGGCTTCTCTTCTCCATTAAATTCAGAGATTTTATCGCGATTTGATGGGTCGGGAGGCGGTGAATAATATGATAAAAGTTCTTCTCAAGTGCCACTTTTTTCAAGTTCGATGGGGGGAGATTTGTACAAAATTGGGAATGGGAATCCGATTATTACAATGCGTTGGGCGTTCTCAATATGGAAGATATTGTGGTTTGGGTAGAAAGGAGTTGTTCGAGGGCTCTAAAGTTGTATATAAAGCTCAATTATGGAGTTATTTTTAATTTTTCTAAGATTTTTTCGAAGAATGTACTTCAAATTTCTAAAGATTTCGTTTCTATTAAAAATGGTATTGCTCTCGATGGGACCCTCAGTTTTTTTGAAATTTTGCATGTTGTCTCTAAGCAGCCCAAAAATAAACTTTTGAAAATTTTAGCCTTTTCTATTCATACGAAGCTGAGGAATTCATCAATCTTTTTTTTGCGAGAGAGCATGCCAAATGAGGAGATTCGGTCAGAAAAAAGTTTTTTTTGCTTGTTCCTTTGTTAGGAAAAAAAGTTTGAAAAAGGATTGTCCCTCCTTCTTCTAACAGTATATGATTTTTCCTAGTATGCAAAAAGTTTTTTATATAGGTAAAATACGCACAGCAGCGTAACAGCTTAATTTATTTTTGCGTCATGTCTTGATATCACTTTTGTAGTGTATTTTTATCAGACAAATCGCTTCTTTTTATCAGCTTTTACTCTTTTTGTAAACCAATTTCCGTTTTCCCCAAAAAATTTTGATTTCTTATCTATATTACTATGATGCTATAAGTGATTCACAGCTCATAAAGTGTTACCCCAATTTTCCGACTGTTTTTGTTTTTTCGAATCGTGAATTTTTCAAAAACATTTTTTATTTCAAATTTTTCAGCCAAGAAATCGACCTAAAATACGACCTTTCTCTCTTGTCAGACCGCAATGGTCTGTTCCATAATTCGTCTCAACTCTCTCTCGACAATATGGTACACAATTTTGATGCTGTTACTGCAATCTTACTTACTCTACTTGGCCATTCATCGATATCGCTTGTACACGGAAATTAAATGGCCCAATAATGAATACCCTCGGACATGGTTGACTGTTTACATATCTTTATGTGGCGCGTGCATCCCATTGATGGTCCTAATGGGACTTTTGGGATTTTTAAAACTGGAAATTTGGCTGGAGACAATAAAAAGTTGAGGTGGACCGAGAAAGATGACAAAAGGAAACGAGAAAAGGGTAGGAAACTTATATTATTCTTGATTAAAAAATGTGTAGCAAAGAAAATTTTGATTTTCAGTGATTGATCTTATAGGGTTACCCCAATGAAACTCTTTGATTTCCTTCAAATTTTGCTTGCACACTCTAAATAGTCCTCTAGTCCTCATATCAATTCTCAACAGTTTTAAACTTTTCTTTTCACTTGCAACCGAGATATTCAGCGATCTTTTCCGAGAGAGAATACAAAATGAGGAGAGTCGGTCAGACAAGAAATTTTTAACGCTTTGAATTCTCTGAATATCTGTTTAAAAAAATTTTTTTTTGTAGAAACATTGGTCGCCTCGCTTCTGACGGACTCTGAAATTCTCAACCCAAAACTTTTGTTTTGTTTTTTTGACGGACGGAGGGAAAAATATGTTCCACGTATTTTACACTGAAAAATCATTTTTCTTTTTTTTTCAATTTTGTGTTTAATTTTCGCAACTAAAATTTGTAAAATACGCCGTTCTAATTGTAAGATGTGCTTTCAGGTTGTTTCCTGATCTCAACGATCCGTTCTTGTTGGGTTCACGCCCCTCCGCTTCCTCAAACTCTTCATGTTCTCGCAGCGATCGTCCAATTGGTCGCTCAACAAGTAATGCTGGCTCAATTGTATCGATTCGGATTTATAAATACCGGGGATTTATTGAACACCGAACTCGATTTTATGTATCAGAGATCAAGGCAATTGGCGACCAATCTTCCAATGGGAGATACCAGATTACAAGGGTTCAGGATCACCAGCGATGAACTTACAGGGTCTCCATTGGCTCCGAGGCTGTTGCCAAGTAAGTTTTTGGTCATTTTGAAATTTGTGATCAAGTGAAAAAAATTTTAAAATTTGAATATTCAAATAAAATCATCGATTTTTTGCGTAAATGTAAACCTGGCTCAAAAGTCAAAACATCAAAAAAAACACTCGTATTTTACCTTAAAATCACATAAAAATGACCTTGTTTTAGTCCTAATGCATGCCCGATTATTCGGAATCCCCTTGGAATTCGTCAACCTCTTCATCGCCCTCATCGTATACGCTGCCGTCTATCCATCGGTGTTTTGGAAGCTAAACAAATGGTTCTCCTTTTGGTTTACCCTCCAATTAATCCTGCACAGTGCAGACATCATCTACTCTTATCTTGGATTTTCGATTTTATACCGAATCCAGGAGACGAATACATACAGTAGACGGCCTATTGGATTGGTATGTCATTCTGAGTTATTTATAATCTTATTTTATTCAATTCTAGGTCAACATTTGGCTGTGGCGTCTCAATTAGCCATCTATTTGCCTACTGTAATATTGGGGACTTTTGTGGGGACAATAATCTTAATGATGATCGCGCCAATCATAGTGTATGCCTACGGCTACAACAAGTATTACGTAAGTGTTTAGGATTTAGGATTCTCTATAATAGATTTGAGAGAGTAATAGGCATTATATTACGTTAGCCCATTTTTTTGTCAAACAAATTTATTTTTGATTTTTCCAACAAAAATCGGTTAAAAAATCAGAAATTTTGGCTTGCTACTACAACAAATCGTATTTTCAGTCGACAGTAAAAGCGAAATACGAAGCAGAAGCTCCCATTTCCAAGCAGAACACTCCGAATGTTGGTCTACTTGATGATTTTGATGGTGGTCGGCAGAAAGATTCTTATACTCTGCCATCTTTATGCTGCGATGGATACGGCCCTCATGTCACCGCGATTTTCCTATTGGTCTTTTTGGTCATAATCAAAGCCCCAACAATCTATGCGTTGCTTTTGCTTTATCAGCACGACGAAAGACCATTTTTATTGTCGACTCTGATCGTAGAGATAACTTATTTGTTTTCTTGGATACTTTTATGGCTACTTTATACTTGCAAAAGAGAATGGAAATTCAATTTGCCGGCAAGATCTATGTATTCGCCAAGGCCACCAGTCCTGGTCAGCAATTATCGACCACCAGAACCGACCAATTTATTCTCGGGGACCTATCAGCGGAATCAATATGAGAAAAACAGTCCGACCTCTTATGTAAGTCGCTGAATGTAGTTGAAGTGTTTTTGAAATCACTATTAGGTGCCCACAGTAATTTTTATCACTATCTTAACCTAATCGCATCCATTTTCAGCACCCCGAATCCTATGCCTCAATTCGTCGGCCGATTAGACCAGCCGGTCTAATGTACGCCCAGAATTTGACCGAATCCGCCAATGATTATGCGACAAAGCCCATCGATTACGGGAAAGTTGGGAGCATGAATACGAACACAACTACTGCCAGCTACGGATCTTATACTATTGGACGAAATAGCACTATAAATTACGAGTGAGATTCTTGGAATTTTATTTTGAAAAAATCGTATTTTAGGACTTTTTAATAAAATATTTTTTCAGATCTGGCTATGGAACATACGGAATGTCCAATGGATCGCCCAAATCAAACAATAATTATGCTCCAAATCAACAAAAACTTCAAATTTCGGGGAATTCGGTGACAAAACCCATCATAAGTGGGGCAAATTACACGGTCAAGCCAAATTGGGAGCAAAATAATGGGACTTATGGAAAGGTAAGGCATTAATACAAATTTGACAGCAATAAACGGCGTTTACAATCTCAAAAAATTTTAAATTTTCATTTTTTTAAAGTTTATCATCAAATTTTCTCATGGATAATATAATTTCCCCCATTTTCAGCACGAAAAAGCTCATGATCCTGCAGCTCTGCCTCCTCCATCAACCATGACACCCTCTTCAACCCTAACAAGTCAAAATAGTAACACTTCTTCGTTCCAAAACAACGGAAACACCCAATCTGGCCAGCTGACCACCTTGCTCATGAAGCATGGATCCACTTCCACGTTGACTCAACTCGATCCCAACGCCCAATTCGCAACTAGTGTGGTCTGAAATACACTCCAATAATAATAGAACATTACACTTGGCTTTAGACAAAAGTTTTTGCACTCAAAAACGGGTAAAATACGAACGGATTTTGATTGAAATGGATCAAGATCCGGTCATTCCATTGCATGGATAACATTGTAGATTACTGTATTTACTATCTCGGTTTTTATTTTTTATATTGTATGTACTCATCGCCATAATCTTTTATTTTTGTTTTTTTGAATTTTCAAAATAAAATTTATAAAAAATGACCGTAAAATTTTGAAAAAAGCAAAATTTCGAAACTGAAAAAAAGAAGATTAGCCAGCAGCTCATAAAAAACCCTGGTTTTTAAAGGATTTAGAGTAATGTTTTTTATTTTTTCCCGTTACAACTAAAAGTTTACCTTATTTTAGACTATTTGATGTCACCTTTCAAAGAATAATGTTTCGATTTTGATAAAACCTGGCAAGAATAAAGATTAGAGCTTCATAAAGTTTACCCTAAGATTTCAAATCGCGTTATGCAGAAATATTATGATTAGAAACTTTAAAAGTTTTAAAAACTTTATTTTCTTGCAAATTTCAGAGGTAAAATGAATTTTTAAAATTCAAACATTTAAAAAATCCCTTCCCAAACCACATAATGGATTTTCATAGCACGTTCACTTGAATTTTTCAAATTTAAACAAAATTTTACTCTCAAAATTTGATTTTGTCATCATTTTTTCGAAATTCCCCCGCTTCAAACTCAAAATTGCCCCGAAATTTTTCCAGAAACCGCGAAAACTCTCTGGAAATGTGTCGCTCCCCTTCTTTTTCCTTCCTCGTGTCTCTCAACCACCCTTCTACAATTCTTTTTATTTCCGTTTCCTCGGGCCTCTGAAGCTCCGCCCCTTTCTCTCACTCCCCTTCCCGCGAACTTTCTAGGCCTTTCGCGAATTTTTTGGCTTTCGCATAAAAGCAGACCTTTTCGCAGAGAAAAGTCAGTCTGCAGGCAAAATTTGTGATTCGAACTTTGGATTCAGCTACTTCTGACATTACTTTATCTTCACCATGTCCGTGTTCCCGATTGTTTTCGATTCCTACCAAGCCCGTCCTTTCCACCGTCACTGTCATCGTCGCCATCCCAATCTAGACAGTCTGGTCGATGTTTTGGGGGCTGTCCAGGCCGTGGAACCACTTCTCCAAGCCGTAGAACGCGAGCACAACGGGTATTACGTGAACAATGTGGAGTTCAACAAGGACGGCGACATGCTCATTCATTGCGAAACTGAAGGCTTCAAACCCGAGGAATTGAGTGTGGATTTGGATGGAGATGTCTTGAAGATCAGTGGTCTGCATAAAGAAGAGAAGGACGATGAAAAAGTGGAGAGAACTTTCAACCGACACATCAGGATTCCCAAGAATGTGGATCAACAGAAAATCTCGTGCCAAGTCGACGATAAAGGGCAGTTGACGGTCAAAGTTCCTGCTGTCAAACCGGTGGAGTCGAAGAAACAGAACATCCCCATCGAAGTGAAGACAACCGAGGAGAAAAAACAATAAAATATGATCTCTACAATTGTAAATTTCAAGATTTTTTGATATTTTTGATACCTTTGTTATTTCACTTTATTTTTGTTAAAAAACGCTAATAAATGCAATATTAAGATGTCCTATTTGGTTAATTATTACTTCTAATACCTTCTAAATTAACTATAAGCATGTAAGAACTTTACAAGCAAGCTTTTCTCACCTAAATCTACTGCAGCGTCAAGCCCCCTCACGAAAGATTCGAACGCCGAAACCTCCTTGGCATTTTGCATCAGCTCGTAAAAAAATCTTTTATTTTTTCTCGTCAAGAATTGACCGACTGCACATTCATTCCTCGCGGCTACAAAACATCTGAAAGACGGCGAGAGAGCGCAGTGTTTGTGGAGAGAGCAGCGAAAAAGAGGGAAATTCAGTTCTCCTTCGTCTTTTTCCACGTTTTCGCTTTCGTGGATACTCTCTACGACCCTGATTCGAACCGGAAATGGTTACGAGAGACGTCTAAAGGTTATCTCCGTATCGGCAGGGTTTTGATTTTACTTTTACTTTCGTTTTGGTACCTATTTTTACGGATGATGTAAAAACTCCAAATGTTTTGTAATATCGAACGCTATATCGAAGGAAACTCAAAGATTTATTGTTAAATCAAATTACTTCTGGTATTTTCAGCCGACTCGGTGGGTGATTTTTGGCCTGGAAAATGTTCAAAGGCCTAAAAAGTCGGCTTCAAGATGAAGCCAACCGGCTCAAGGAGAATTTACAGGTAAGAAATGTGGTTCTTTACGTAGTGTTCGATTTTTAGGTACTTGGAGATGGAGTTACAATGCCACCAACCACATCAATTCCACCCGACGCGGTCTCGCTAGATGATGTAAGCTGATATGAAAAAATTTTATACCTAAAATCTGAAAAAATGGCTAAAACAAAGTAAATCAAAATTTTCAGACTAGTGATAATGAATCCGTGACATCGAGTCATTTGGAATCGCCAGAAAGTAAGGAGAAAATCCGTCAAATTGAGCAAAAATTGGCGAGAGAATGGAAGGCCAGATTGGATAAATGCGAGTCTGATTGGTCACAAAGAGCCGATAAAATACGAGAAGAGCTCACAATAAAACTTGCTGAGCATAAGCAAAAGAGTCATGAGGCTCTGGAGCAGAAGGATGTTGAGCTTTGCCAGTGGATCGCCAAGTATCATGAAGCGAATAAAAGGTCCGATGATGGGAAAACAAAGGCTAGTGAGGTGAGTGCTTTCGTATTACAGTTTTTTTTTTGTTTTTAGAGGTGGCATGGAAAGTAGTTTTTGCAAAAATTCTCATGCTTTTTTGACTTCTCAAAAAATTTGCATAAATTTATGATTTTTTCTAAAAAGTCCGTCATTTTGATTACATTTTTGATAAAAGTATGCAAATTTCCGTTTGAAATTTTTGGAGAAAGGATAGGAAGTTGAGAAACTTTAGAAACGTGGATTTTGATCAGTTTTTTATCCAAAACTTGATGAAATCTGGTCAACTTTGATGCCCATCCATCCCTTCCATTGCTGTCGGCCTAGACGGAAATCTGCTGGTTTTACTCTTGATAGCGTAAATTATCGTATTTTTGGCTGATGTCTTCATAAATCGCTACTTTTTATTCTTTTTTGGGCATTTTTCTGCGGTTTTGTTATCTAAATTATATTATTTTAGCCTAAACATACGGAATCTGACGTTCAATTGGAACAGATCAGAAAGGAAAACGAAAAGCTTCACGGAGATCTGAAGAAACTCAACGCTGATCTTGCCGAAACCGAGAAACAACGAAACGATTTGTTGGCGGAAGCAAAAAGACTTAAAGAAGAGAAGGAAAGGCTCGAAAAACAAGTGACTAGTCCAGAGAAAAGTCCCGAAACAGAAGTGATACAAGTTAAAGAGAAGTTAGAGAAGTGTAAACGGTTGCTCAAAGAGACTCACGAAGCCAAAAAGAGCTTCGAAGCCGATCTTTTGAAGGCCAAGGAGATGACCAATCGAATTTTGCTCAAGTTACCGAAGGATGATGGCGATGACAATGAAGAATTGGACCTCATGGACGCCTTGATCACTCTGGAGATTGGCCAGGACAGCTTGGTCAAGGAAAAGGAGGTACTTTTTATTAATTTATATTATCGATGATAAAATTTTATGAGTTTTTGGTCACAAACTTATATTACACTTGATATAGGGGGGCTATATTTAATGTTTTCTTGCAGAAATACCAATCAGAAGCCGAGAATCAATTGCGAGAAATCGATTCTCTCAAATCTCAGATTGAACAAAAGTCAGAACAAATGAAACAATGCGTAGAACAACTCCAGAAAGCCTTGGCAGAAGCCACAAGCAACAGATCAAGTGTAATGGAGACTGTGGATCGGGCAACGGCGAAATTGGATGAACTGGGAGTGAAAAATGAAGAATTACAGCAACAAATTGATCTGAGAAACGAAGAAATCAGGGAAATTCAACGAGAACAACTAAGGTATCGAGAGGAAATCAAGGTAGGAAGAAGACGACAGAGTGAATATCGTATTATAGTTATTGACAGAGAAGAATGAAGCGATTATCAAGGAGTCTGAGGCCAAAGAACAAGATCTTCGACATCAGATTGAGGAGAAGGAGAAGATTATTCATGAAAGGGAGGAAAAACTCAAAGCGATCGTCGAAAAAACACAGGTGAGTATTGATAAAGAGTTACATGAGGTCTAGAAAGAGAAAATATTGTTTTAGGTGATATCTGGAAAAGGTGTCATCATGATAAAGTTTTTAGTTTAAAATATATTTTTTGTGTCTAAATAGCGGAATTGAACAGCCTTTTTAATTAGAGACAGGACTAATATGGTCTTTTTTATCGTTTCCTGCAAGAATTTATTAGTAATGATGACGTATTTTATGGAAATTTTGCGGGGAATTTTTTTCGAGAAAGTTTTCAAAAAAATGTCGGAAAGATGGCCAATTTTGGGTAGTTTTCGTGTGGGAATCAATGAAATTGTTGGGAATCCAAGGTTCATCAACAAGTTTGGTAACCTTCAGACCAATTTTCAGGTAGTTTTTATATTATTTTATATGATTTAGGTAATTCTTTGAATCATTTTTTGATTTTCAGGCTGTTCATGCTGAAAATGTCCGATTGGAGAAGAAATTGGCCTTGACCGAAGATGAACTCCTCAAGCACACTGACAGTAATGTGACAAGCCCCACCCCACCAAGCGAGAACAATTCAGAAATACTCAGCGAACTTGAGGAAAGAAAATTGGAATTGGATGAGAGGAAATTGGAGATTGAAGAGAGAAAAAGAGAGTTACAGGAGAAAACGAATGAGCTGGAAGGAGCTAAAAATGAGTTGAAGAAGTCCAGAGAAGTCAATGAAGAGTTTGAAATCAAAAATCAACACCTCCAGAATGAATTGACCGAAATTCAGAGGAAATTTGAAGAACAACAGAGGAGTTTGAAGGCCCTAGAAGAAGAGAAATGGGTCGAAAATGCAGAGAAAGAGGAAATCAAGACCAAAATTGAACATGCACAAGAAGTGGAAAAGAAAGTTAAAAGCATCGAAGACATCATGAACAATATAACGGAACAGAAAACTAAGTTGGAGAAGGAAAATGAACAACTCAGAGAGAAGATCAGGACAATTGAAGGGGAAAGTGAACAAAAATTGGTCGAATTGGAAGAAATTCAGAGGACTTTGGAGGCTGAAATTGAGAAAATTAGACAAGAAAAGAGTGGAAAAGATAATGTGCAAGGTGAATTGGCGGACAAAGTGAGGAGTTTGGAGCTGGAAAAGCAAGAATTGGCCCAGAAAATTGTAAATTACGAAGAAAATTTGAAGAAATCTGCTGAAAATCAAGGTAAATTGGAGAATTTGAACGAAAAATTAGCAAGATTGGAGGAAGAATTGAGATCGAGCGAGAACGAGAAGGACAGATTCGAAGCCGACGCAGAAGACACTCGATTGCTTCTTCGGGAAGTGAGAAATGAACTGAAGAATGAAGAGAAATTGAAAAAAGAGCTGGAAAACAAGTTGGAAGAGAAGGATAAGGTCCTAGAATACCTAAAACAACAAATTTCCGGCCTTGGATCAGCTGAAGGACAACTTTCCGAGGTCAAATTGGAGCTAGAACAGGCTAGAAGTGAGCTGAAACATTTGGAAAATACGAAAACTGAAGCTGAAGAAACGAAAAAAGAACTGATTGAAGTTCAAAAGAAGGTAAAAGAATATCAAGAGAAGCTGAATGGAGCCGAGAAAGAGGTGGAAAAGCTAAAAGAAGGGGAAATAAAGGTGAAACAACTTGAAGAACAACTAGAAAAGATCCAAAATGAGAAGAATGAAGTGGAAAACAAGGTGAAGGTCCTCGAAAATGAACTCAAATTGAAGGAAGAAAGCCTAAAACAGCGAGAAAATGAGGAAGAAGAACTGAAAAACATCAAGATCTCATTCTCGGAAACTGAAAATCGACGGATTCAACTCGAAAATCATAAAGAACAGGCCGAAAACAGGGTGAAGATCCTAGGAAATGAATTGAAACTTGGTGAAGAAAGAATAAAATCTATTGAAAATGAACTTTTAAACACGCAACAGGAACTCGCTGAGGTCCAGAATGCCCTAAAACATGCGAATGAAGGAGTAGATCGTCTGAAAATTATCGAAAATGAAAAAATTTCGGCTGAAACTGAACTCCGAGATTTGAAAAAGAAGTTAGAAACAGTCGAAACTGACCTCCAAGAGAAGAATGAAGCTCTGAAACAATTGAATAATCTCAAAGTGGAACTAGAAGCAGTGGAGAGAGAAAAGATTGATCTGAAAGAAGAACTGGGAGCAGCAAAGAAAGCTCTCATGGATAAGATGGAAGAAGCAGAAGTGTTGGGAAATGCCCGAGAAGAACTTAAAATGATCAAGGAAAGATTGGAGAAGGTGGAACAAGAGAAAAAAGGTCTAGAAGAACAACAGAAAGAGGTGAAAGAAAAGTATGAAGAAATGATCAAGAGTAATAAGGAGACGGTCCAACAAAATGTGAAGCTACAAAGCCAGTTGCAAAGCGCCTATCTCGAACTTGATGATCTCAGCAGAACCAAGGAAGAACTCAGCAGACAGAATGAACAATTTGTACGAGAACGACAGGAAGGATCAAAAGTAAGCATTATATTGTAGTAGGTATAGGTGAAAAATTACTAAAATTTTGGTCGGTTTTTCAGTTATGTGTCTGACTTTTGGATATTATTAGATACTGTAAGACCCAATTGACAGAGTACGGTCGATTTGAAAGCCTGAAAATTGCTTTAGACAACAGAATTTTCAAAAATATGGAGATTTGTTACCTAATTTTTCTAGGAATCCGATGATCTCCAAGTCCAATTGGACCAGTCTCAAGAATGCATCGATGAACTTAAAGGGCAGCTCAATGAGCTGCAAACCACCAACGCCGAACATGAACAACTGGCTTTGGAAGTCGAAAAATTGGAAAAGAAGTTAGAAGAAGCCGAAAATTCAAAGTCAAAGGCCGAAAAAGAACTGGAAAAGCTGAAATCTACGAAATTACAGGCTGAAAATGATGTCGCTACATTCAAAAATGAAGTTCAAGTCATGTATGGAGTAGTTCAGAAAGAACAGGAGAAGGCTGGACAACTGGAGAGAAAGTTGAAAGAAATTGAGGAGAAATTGAAAGAAGCAGAGGAAAAATTGGCTGAAAGAGAAAAGGAAAGCGAGGAAAATGGATGGGATGATGACGAACCGGACGGACTGGTAAGATTTCCGGAGATTTTAGGGGTTTTATAGTTTTTGCAGAGTTGACATTTTGTTTTTTGGACATTTGATTATCATGGATAATGTAAAAATTTTTGAGGGTTTTTGTTTTGTGGGTTGGTTAGGGCTTAGAATACTGCACTGTTATTCAATAAGTAATTGGAAACAATTTTTGAGAGTTTGATTACTGTAATTTTTGAATTTTTTAGCTCCGAGATGAAGTAGAATCCCTCCGAAAACATAATGAAACCCTGAAGAGAGAACTTCATGAAAGCCGAGAATTATTGGCCTGTGTGCGACACGATGGTCCCCCATTGGAATACGTCCAGAATATTGTATTCAAGTACCTAACAACAAGAGATAATTTGGGGAAAGGCGCAGTGGTAAGACATTTCTTTTTTGGGATTTTAGGTAAGAAAGTCAGCGTGTCCTGCCTTATGAATATTTTACAATGTCTTTATTTGTCTTTGGATTCGATTTTTTGCTGATATTTTCGATTTCTTTTGAGAAATTTCTAAATTTTATGTTATTGTAGCCCCTGGTCCGAGTAATCGCTGCCGCGACGGGGATGAGTGACGCCCAAACCGCGGAGGTGATCAGAAGCGAAGAGAAGAGGGTAAACCAACTCAACTCGATCCGATCAGCCGTCGGTCTACACTAGCCGGTGTAAATATTCACATATTATTTTAAGTAATCGCTCAAAATTACATATTATGTAAAGAATAGAGTGGAAAAGGTTATTATAACAGCGGAGGCTGCCCGTTATTGACGATAATTGTATCATCTTCAATATGTAATGTAAATTGTTATTGTAATTTTCGAGCATTCTTCATCTTTTTTCTGTCTACAGCAAAAGAAACGGGTGTTGTAAAGTTTCATCGACGAATGTAAATGTGAATTTACATTTATTTTGTTGTCATTCTTCCATCTTTGCATGATTTACATATTTTTTAGGCATGGATGGAAACATTTTTGATGATTTATTTATATTGTTTTGTCAAGATTTTTTTAGTTTTCTCCCATTCTTGTCTCATGACGAATTATTGTGATAATTTTTGTAATTTATCGGTTATTTTCTCCATTTTCGGTGTAAGGGTTTACATAGTATCTTGTCAAATTGTAAATTATTTTCATCATTTAATTTTTTTTTATTTTTGGCTGACATTATAATGTAAAATTTGTGTGGTATCTTTTACAGAGTAAAGCGATAATCAATTGAGTGTTTGGAGCGTTGTTTTTTACATCTTTCAGCCGCAATTTGGCAGAACAATGCACTCACTGCATGCACTATAGTGAAAAAAGAAAAAAAAAATTTTGCACTGCGCAAACAAAAATTATTTTTTTGTCACAGTGCAGAAACGTATCTTTCCGACCGCACCGTGCAAAACTGAAAAAAATAAATGTTCGCACCGTGCGAAAGAAACGAAAAGTTCCGCACCGTGCAGATTAAAAAACCGAACAATCTTACAAGAGAATTGGAAGTAATGTATGACATTTCGGAAAGTTCTCGACCACACCTTCTCCATGTCATTTTGGAATTGGATTTTAAAACTTCCACCACTTGGTTGGGTACTGTATATATAATTAAATTAACAGTGCACCGGGTGCCCGTGGGGAGGCTCGGAAAATGTTTGAAACAGCTGGAATGCTTTCCTGAATGTGTAATCGCCTGCGATAACATTTGGCATTCTCTGCATTTTGGCTGTCTTGTATGTGTTTGACAATTTTGGCGGTGATTTATAGAGGTTTTGAGTTTATATTACACTTGAGTTTTAATGGGGAAACATAGAGTTTATATATTGATTTTGGGTGCAATAATAGTAACAACGATCATATTTCGAACCCAGAATTCACTACAATACTTTTTTGATTCCTTAAAATACGATGTTATTTCTAATTTTTTGTCTTTTTTACGCTCCAAAAGTTATTATTGTCGTCCAAGTCTGAAACTAAAGTGACAGTCCAATAATAACTACTCTTGTTCCTCATTGGTTACTGTTATATCGTGGGACGGCGCTCTTCCTGTTCTTCGAAGCCAAATCAGGACATCTGTAATTATAGCCCGAGGGGAAATAACTATTTGGAAAGGGGTAATAGGGACACAGGCCCTTTGAATTATTACACAGATGTCATTTTATTATGACATGGGTAATTTGGTGAGATTTTACACGTGATTTGAGTTGTACCGGGTTAAGTGCGATTTACTGGAGGAGATTTTTGGTTTCATAAGTTTTGATAACAATCCGGTATAATAGAGGAAGCCAGATTGCTATTTTCAAGCATAAAGCGATCAAAATCTTTTAGAATTGCCCCATAACATTGTAAAGATCACAGACCAAAAAGGTTACTCTTTATTTGGGACATACCATGTTGCAGCGGCTGATATAAGTAGCACAGTTTTTAACAGTTTTTCAATTCTTAGGCTTATAGAAAAGCGCCCTACATCGTTACTCTGAAATTGATGCCGAACGCCTTAAATCGTTTGTAAAGTGGTTGCAAGTTCCTGGCAGACTGAAAAGTTAAGTTGATGTATAGAGATGGCACGATTGCCAAGCCTTCTTTGCATCCGCCCAGGGGCGTAGCTGATAAAATATTCTTTTCTAAGATAGATAACATGCACTCCAAACCATTTAAAAAAAGCATACTGTGTATTATACTGGCTACAGATATTGGATCTGCTCCAAAAAGGTCGTGACCAAAAACCGAAAATTCAATTAATTTTTCATTAACTAAAATTCCACTATTTGCTGCAAAGGAGTAGAGATCGTTTGTGTAAATCATCTGTTGGATAATCTTTGATTAAAATTAAATTTGAACCTTAAGCATGGTGAATGGCATGTTGGTTTCTGTACAGTGCGGAGCCTTTCGCTTGAAACCATTTGCAGCATATTTTCGAATACCTCTTACTGTCGCTATTTTTTACTTCCCACACTTCCCGGAATGCTGAATTTAAGCTGTAAACATAATATTCGAATAATTATATGCTTGGCACAACTTCCGTTTTTTTTGTTTCACCTTGTAATCAAGTATACAGACTGTAGGCTTGTTTATCATTTATATATGCTTTGTAATTGGTACCTTTGTAAGCATTGTAGAGTGCAGAAGCAATAACTTGATTTGCAATTTGCGTTTCAATATGTTAACTCAACCCTTGCAAGGAATGAGTAATTTTTAATTGTTTTCTCGAAATCGCATGCGTTTTTCTTTATGTTTTCCCTGATTCCAACCTAGAAGTAAGGGAGTTGTCCTTCTCCGAACCACAATCATCGCCGTCTTCAATATTTTACAATTTTGGGAAACTGTGCACTTGAGATATCCGATAATTGGACCCGTTTTTCTTGTAATACCGCGTTTGCCTTCACTAATTTGGTGCTGTATCGATTTTGTACCCAAGAAAATCGGCGATGCTTCGGCGAAATCTCTCGAAGAGTCAAGAGGAACTTGGCAAAGCTTAAGTCAATTAAACTTTGGGTTTGGTTCATCGGAGAAATGATTCAAAGTTGACGTGTTCTTTGGTGACTTTGAAATTCCTCTGATTCTTCAGTGGAGCAAAAGCTTCAGATGCGCTGTTACGCGCATCTTAAAGAGCATCCAAAACTCGCAACCTTTCATTTGGGGCACATCGAATTTCTGTAGCTGGTATTAGACGGGTTTAAATTGCTAGAAAATGATTTAGAATGCCTCTCAAGTGTCTTCGATCGCTTGACAAACGATTAGAACAGTAATCAATTAGCCTGGGTTGGAGTTGGAGTAGCAGCCCGAAACGCTACAGAACTTCTAGGAGTCCTGACTGCTGTTTTTATCTTGCAGATAGCGTCATATACCAAATGACTGCCATTTCTACTCATTGTGGAGACACTAAGACGGCTTGGCCACCGTTCCGGCCGTCTACCTTAACTCAAAGTCGTCTGGCAGCCTTTACTTGCAACGACTTCGTTAGCGATTCAAGGCGTCCGTAACCAACGTTGACCTTTTGGATAACGATGTTTTACAATCCTAAGCACTTTCTGGCTATTAAGAACCCAGATTCTAGCCATATCGACCGTTGAAAATCGGTCTGCCCTAAATGAAATCTGTTCCAAGTGAAGGTCAGCGCCAAGTTAGGAACTTGTCAAACCAGCTTTGCCGTCATGACTCTTCCAATTTTGCATTGAAAACACTGAATGTTTATATTATAGAAGGGTTAAGCGTAAAGTTTCTAACATATTATACAATAACACCAATTCTGATCCACTTTCTTGTCAAATTCTCGAAAAATCGAGTCATCTTATTTCGCATATATACATCATGCAACATATACACACATATATGTGGTGTTTAGTCTTTATTTTGCAGTAATTATATGTCCAGAAGTTTCAACAAACGTTCAATATAATAATATAATATAATTTAAAGGGTTTCCAAATAAAACGGTTTACATTTGTCATTTGTGGGTGTTCCTGCAAACCTTATGTTCCATTTTCAGCTGTTTTCTGTGCCTTTACATTACTCATAGCGAATTTGACATTTTCTGTAACACAAAAAAGTCTTCTCAATTACAGTAATTCTGCGTCTACTGTATTTCTTATGACGTGTTTCTGTCATTGAAATTGTGTCATAATTACATGTCATAAAGCCCAAATACGGTTGTTTTCGTTCCTACACCAATATTAAGTTGGGCCTATCTTTAGCCGAGGCAATCTCATCGCATGTACTGGTTCGAGACGGCCGAAATCTGTTTATATGTAGTGCCGTTGTACCTGCTGTACATTCGAATCTTGCACGTGTTGGCGGTACGACGACAGGACTTCCACTCACACTTTTACAGGATTGTGTTGGTCAGCGGAGTGTTTGTAAGTTTCCAATATTATACTTGGTTTAAGATCATTTAAATTCTTTATTTGAATACGAAATACGACGAGGGAGTATGCGAAATGCGGAGAGTGGTTAGGGAGAAAAACGTTTTAGGCCACATCTTTGCCAAGGAATTTATTTTTTTCAAATTATTTTCTTTATGGGAAATGAAATACCGAAAAACCGACCTTTTTTCAATTCTTGACGCAAAAACATTTTGTTTTCGCATAAATTAAACTTAAACTTAGTCCCTATATCATAGAAAAATGTAATCTAAATTCATTTAGTCATCAAAATTTGAGCGAAAAGGTCGCACTTTGAAAAAATTTCGGTTAATTTTCACAGGCGACAAATAAACTTTCTGAACATTTGAATATTTCACTTGTACGCCTGACCCTCCGAACTTTACATAATCTCTTGGAAAACAGCAATGTATATCTCCTAACATACCATAATTTCAGGACTTATTAGGATGCACAAACGCTTTATGCGCTCGTTTTTTGAACACTGATCTGTTCGCGACATACATCCGACCCCATTTTAAGAGTCGAGAGTACACATTTGCTCTGACTCCCATCTCGTATCTCACATATCATTGTGTTTATGCTGCACAAGTTGCACCATTGCTTATGGCATTCAATCGGATGTGCAGTTTATGTTTCCCATTGGAGTATGATAAGGTAATGGTGCTGTTTATCATTAATTTAACGTTTTCCTTTCTCAGTTCTCATGGTTGGTTTCAGATCTGGAAAAGGTATAAAATAATATTGTTTGTGGGGTTTGGAGTGTTACCGTATTCGATGGCATGGTATATCCCTTTTAATCGGACGGGATTTACTTTTGATGACACAAAATTATGGTTTAATTACACTGGCATCGATTATGATCATACACGCACCTTTGGGGTAAGATAAATATATACATGGAGCTATGACGGTCGGAGAGTGTTGAAGAAAGCCGTTTTTTGTCTGACCCACTTTCCATATTTCGTCTTTTCCCTCACCAAAAAAATCGTTGAATCCCTCGGTTGCCATTGATTTAGTTCCAACGTATTCTTTTGAATGTTCCACAAAAATCATATGCAAATTTTTTCCCGAGATCTAACGGTCATATACGTATGTTTTAGATAACCGACGCGGTTGTGACCGAATATTTTGCCGGTACCTGTGCTCTGTTGGCCTTTATTTGTAACCTGGTGAATGTGAGCATGTTGATTAGACACAAAATGAAGGGTTACATCACTGGGCAACGGGAGATCAACCTGGTGTTGTGCTCGACGATCATTTTCTGTACCCAGTGCTGTGTTATGATGGGTCAGGTGGGTCTGAAATCAAACAAATTTCCTTAAAGTTCCACAAATTCTGTTGACATGTCCTTGACAGTTTCACTCTGAATGAACTTTCAGTACACATTTTCTATGGGCTTCTTCAATATCTACGTTCTTCTTCGATTTGTCTTGCCAATAGTGGCGGAAGTACAATACATTCTGCCGGCTTTGATTATTGTTTTATCGATTGGAAGTCTTCGAGAAGCCGTCTTCCAACCGCTTCTCAGTTCAAACGAAGTGTCCTTGTTCACAAACAAGAAGAACTCACGGTAAGTTGGGATTGGCAAACAGCGACAGCAGAGTGGGATGCGAAGATCTTTGATTGGGCTGTCTGTGTCCTCACTATTTTTGTCGCTCGTTTTTGCCAATTAAGGTTTATCCCAAGGACATGAGAGAGTCCAAATAGAGCTGTATTGATCTCTTTTGTGTGGTCGATAGATGACTCAGCTGGGCGTCGTTGACGGAGCCTCCGCTGAGCATCAGAATCGGAGGGAACAGATTGTTTTCTGCTTTCATTGATTGCAAAACAGCGAAAAATTACGAAAAGAACAAATTACACTCGAACAACAAAGCGCAAGAGATTAAAAAAAACTAGCTGTTTTAGATGGGCCTCGTTGTACGAAGTAGAGGTTCATTTTGACCTAAGGGTGACTCCTGGGACCTCTAAAATTATTTGTAAAAGAGAGGATTTATTGTGTGGAAGTTCCACTGTACCTCGCTTTAGTGGTTTAGCTTGCACGGTAGAAACACGATGTAAAAGTTGTAACACTCGCACTTCACCCTCTACATAACGAATCTATCTGTCAAAAAGTCCCCTTTTCCAGTCGTTATACAGCACCAACTGTATTACGAGCAATTTCAGGGCTCCCCGACGGAGTTTAGTGACCCAAACAAACTTCTAAAGAGCACACAGATTCGTTATACAGAGGTGTGAATATGCTTGTACGGTAAAATATATGTATACGAATTCTTCTTTTGGCCGTTAAATTTTCTAATTTTTACCTTTTCAGGAATACGATCTCCATGAACAAAAACAACAGCGATTCCGCCAAAAGTCAGAGCAGTGTCGTCCTCGGGCAATATCGTCAAACTTTGCCATAATTCTCATAAAATCAGTAATATGTATGTGTGTATGTGGTTTCATGAGTTTGTTTACATTAATCCTACGGTTATTTCACAAAAGTTACAGTACTTTGCCATAAATTTTTATACACGTGCACCTTGGAATAAATGTCTGAGCACTTCCTCAACATTTCTATTGTCAAAGAACACGACATTTTATTTTATTTTGTGGGTTGTGTCTGAACTGCAGACATACATATATATGTATGCACTTCACCTGGAACAAAAGATAATTCTAGAGTACACCTGACCATTCGCGGAATGGAAGGAACAAAGTGAGGGGTGGGAATAAAAGATTTCGTGGGGTCAGTTCACAAGATTACTGGTCGTAATGAGCTCTCGATAAAAAACCTGACACATTTAGCGGTGTAAATGCACAGTGACCGCCAAAAAAATGGGATTGAACTAAAACAATATCAGAAATTCTGAAAAAACAAAGCGACACTGTAACCTAAAAGTTATATTAGAGCATACATACATCCTGGTGGTGTTTTTATGATCAAAACACCCCTGCCCGCAGGGAATTTCTTGCCTCAGATAACCAAAAACTGCAAATTTTGGTAAATATCATCGGGAGTCAATTTAAAAAATATAAACATGGCTTGGAGCTGTCGGATTATGGTTACTCTAAGCAGTTAGGACTCATACTTTGCAATAGAAGTGTTTTTACACCAAACAGCAACGTTTCAAATTGCCGGCAACAAGTTTTCCGCGTGTCCCATTTTTTTGTCGTTTCGGAAACAGTCAATTTTCGTTTTACGTCTTGGTATGTAAGATTACACCCACATGCTATATACCGGTGTGTTACTCTCAACGGACGCTACAAATCGGATGTTAAAAGTATGTACCGATCTGTTCTAAAACGACAGATATTGCAAAAACACTCCTTGTCCCATTTTTTGGCGGTCACTGTAACTAAATGTCAACGGTGCGACCCTCATATATACATAGTTTCCTTAAATTGACAAGGAAATAATGTGTGATGTGTGACGCTCAGATTTCCTTTAAATTTTGCCAACACACTGATCCTAGGCCACATATCAATTCCCGAGGATGTTAGAGCTTTGGTTCATCGGAGATATTCAACGGTCATTGCCGAAGAGAGAGTGCGCAAAATCCGGAGAACAATCAGAGAGAGAAAAATGTTTTTTGGGCTATATTCCTGCGTAATTAAAAGGGATCCGTCCATATCTTTGCGAATTTTGTGTAGATAAGCATGACTTTTGCTGTAAATATCTACCGCCCCACAAGAAACACAACACCCATCGATTGCGCTACAAAGAACGTCAAATTTGTCAATTTTTAATCGAAAGAATAAAATAGGTCAGGCATGTTGTCGGTTAAAAATTTTGCATATATCTTTGGAAATGATGGTCTTTGTCTGCACCAAGCATCATCGAAATATATAATAAATGCCACCCACATCTTCAGCCCTTCTTTTACTCCCTTAAACCCGATTCCCTCGCAATGAACACTTTACGAGTTATCTTACAATTGGAGACTGTAGGCGTTAAAATCTCTCTAAAGTTGCTTTAGAATTCTGTAAAATAACTAACCGGGTTTGCTTTTGCTTAGTCGGCACGGAAATGCAACGGATACAGTACTTGTTCATATGCATTTATGACAAATAGTTTCTGTTTTCAGAGAGTGAAATATTTAATTGAGTTAATGGAAATGGCAGCAAAACGGCCTTTGTAAAAGGTATTTTTAGCGCATGTAATTTTTTGAGGAAAGCGGAGTTTGTGTTGTGAGTAGCGTAACATAACAGTAGGACGCTAAAATAAAAAAATTTTAAAGAAATCGTTTTGTTTGACTTCTCTGATGTTGATATCTCAGATGCTTTTGTAGAACATTTGTTTTAACTTCCAAAAAGATTTAAAAGTCAAAACGTTTCGTACGATAGCTGCAATACTTGTACTCCACCTGTAATGGTGAAGGAACCAAATGAATTATAAAAGAATATTAAAGCAGTCTTTGTTGACATGAAAAGCACGATGATTCATGATCGCGGATATCCCGAAGATAACGGCCAGACAAAGATCAGGAATTTTTGGTTATATAATCGTATTCAAATTGGGACTTAAAATAGAAATATCATGATCAAAAGTGGACTTGTGCTTGTGGTGATTTTGATATGTTTGGCCGAAGAAATGTAAGTACATGTAAGTATAAAACAAAAAGGACTTACAAAGGCACTGCTCGAGCTGCAAGTCTAATTTCCCGATTGTGAATTATGTGCGTCCGTTGAGTCATCGCCGTATATCAACTTTATAAAATTTTATTTCGGCGTTGTTTTTGACTTACAAAAGTATTTTGACATTTCGTCTCCTAAGCCATAAGAAGTACGATTCAATAGTAGCAGTACTGACCTTTAAAAAGCTTATCGTATGTTCTTGTAAGCTACAATTTAAATGTTTTAGAAAGTTTTGTCGAAATTTCAGAGAAGGTGCATTGTTTGCGGTGTTGGTCTCCGGTTCCCGGGGTTGGGAGAATTATCGGCATCAAGCCGACGTCTGCAATGCCTATCAAATAATCAAAGCGCAAGGAGTGGAGCCGGACAACATCATTACCATGATTTATGATGACATTGCCAACGATCCTCGGTAAAGTTAATACATTTCTGACCTTTTCAATGCTTAGCAATGTTTTAGAAATCCCTTTCCCGGCAAAATCTTCAACAGCGACGACTTGAATGATGTCTATTCCGGGATGAGAATTGACTATCGCGGAGATGATGTGAATGTCGCCAATTTTCAAAAAATTTTATTGGGAATTCCAACTTTTGTTGGATCGGGAAGAGTTTTGAACAGGTAAAGGACCGCCTAAAAATTAAAAAAAAAGATCTTATGACTAATATTGTGCCTTACAGTACGAGTGATGACAATATTTTTGTTTACTTTTCGAACCATGGAAACACTGGATTTGTCGGATTTCCAAATCATCAAATCTTTACTGCCAAGGAATTACATGTTTTGTTGGATACGATGCATGCTCAGAAACGATATCGCAACATGGTTGTTTACATTGAGTCTTGCTTCAGTGGGTCGTTGTTCAATGGAATTTTGAGGGAAGATAGTAACAGTAAGCAAACTTGTGAAAGAATATTCGGGTTTTACCCTTCAAGATTCTGAGTTTACCGCATGGCTCATGTAATGAAAAAGTGTAGTGGTTCGGTCTATATATTTTTGATTACAAAAAATCTTAAAGCTTTTTTTGTTGTCTTATATATTTGATCTAAAAAAAGCAATCTTTGTGCTTAAGTATGCCTCAAAACGTAAAAGCAGATCTCCGATTAGTGATGACATCTCTATCTCTTTAGTATACGCTCTAACTGCCTCTAATGAGCGAGAATCCTCTTATGGGACCACCGATTCCATTCAAGACAAGACCGGGACCCGCATCATTTTGGGCGATGCTTTCTCAGCCAATTGGATCAACTCCATGCTGACTCACGATCTCACAACGACCACCATCGACGAGCAATTTGAATTTGTTCGAGAGGCCACCAAATTATCGCATGTTCAGAGATTTGGGACCTTGTCCATTGGGCAGATGAAAGTCGCTGAATTCTTGCAAATTGCTGGGTTTAGAGAGGAAAGAGTGGTAGGTTTATATCTACCAAACATAAATTTAATTTTGATGACAATTAAAATACAATTTGCGACAACTTTTGTGAGTTTTTCAGAGTGCAAATCCGAAAAAGGCGAATAGTTCGATGCCTTCTTGTCTGATGCCGGAACTGATTATGATCGAGAAATTCGAAAAAACAAAGGATTTGGAAGTGAAAGCAGAGCTGGGAAAGAGGCTGAAGAAGATCATTGAGGTGAGAATAACCCATCCAATCAGCTTATCTATGATTATCAAATAACAATTCAACTTTTTAGGTGAAACATTTAATTGAAAAGAGTTCCATGGAACTTTTTGTCGCCTTATTCCCCACTTCTCGAGCTGACAAACTCTCAGATCCAACGATGGATCCCCGACTTCCTCCTCACAAGATCACTCAACTCGATTGTCATGATAGAGTTGTCCATGATTTTGCCAGAAAATGTCCGGAAATGATGGAGGTGAGTTGCGGGTGGCCGTTGGAAGAACTTCTGATTTCAGAGCGACTTCAAGAATCATTTTATTGCTACGCTGACAAATCTTTGCGAACGAATGGTCCCAGCCGAACAGATTGCCCAACAAATGGGAAAGATTTGTCATTAGAGTTACATTGATGGAGATACGTAAAAATAAATTAAGTTACCGTCCTAAAACAGTTTCTCTAAATTTATAACTAATTTTTCAAGTTTTTCGAAAAACTCTGAGAACCAAAATTTATTACCAAAGAGAACGCGACAATCCAATTGTCATCAAAATATAAATTGTATTGTAATCATCGCCTCCTCCTCCATTCAGTTCTCCCAAAAATACCGAGAGCTCTTCCTCTTCAATGTCAAAACCCTCTCTTTCGCGACCGGTCTCAACGTTGTTGTTGTAAATTTCATGCGGATCAATTGTTGGTATTGGAGTTGTATATTTGTTGAGAAAAGAGAACATCGCATCATCTTCATGGATGATTGGGAGAAGTCCTCTTCTAATGAACGATGCGTCAGATTCTCTCCGTCGCTTCAATCGATTTTACTTTGGGGAAATCGAAGACACGGCTAAAAAATTAATTAAACCGTAGTAGATTCAGGGTGAACGCCCTGAAGGCATTGTAGAAGAGGACAGAAAACATTATATAGAAGAGCATGGAGAACGATGAAAATGTAAAAATGATCAAATTTTGAGGTAAAATTCAATTCCCATATTATAAAATTTGCATATTAAGATTTTTTCAATTCTCGTATTTTACCCCAAAACCCCCCTCAAGGCTCCAACTCAATTTAACATTTTTATTAATTTCCAACAACAAGCCAATTAAAATAACAAATATATATGCATCTGTACAAAAATTGCAATAAAAAGGAGAAAATATGGGATAAGTAATAGCAGAAATGGGAAATAATGGACCGGATGACAGATTTATGACAAAAATTGGCTTTGTACATACATTTTTTTCAAATTGCATTATAATAGCCGTCTAAATTGGAAAAAAAGTTGAATATACATAAACATACCCGAAGAAATATTCCAAACAGGGATCGTGGAGATTAAAGAGGGTTCAGACATTGTACTAATACTAAGCACGGAAACTGGAAAGAGAAATAGGGATCACCGGAGAGAAATTGTCTAAAATAAGGTCCAAAAGTAACAACTTAATCTAAAATGGTCGCTATCTTCGACTATTCACACTTTTTACATCTAAAACTACTCGAGGCCCCTTTTAAACCTGCATAAGAGCTGTCGTTGGAAGGCCGAGGTTCATATTCAAGTTATTCATAATCTGATTCACCAGTTCCAAGATCTGATCCGTCGATCGCTTGTCCTTAACCAATGATTGGAGTACAGGTAATCCATCTTCTTTCACAATAAACTGACAGTATTTCTCTCCATCCGTGGTTGTGAGATTGGCCAAAGCCCATAAAGCCCAGATCTGAGATCCATAAGAGTCAAACATGGGGATTAATCGGATGATCGGCTTGAAGGATCTGTAGTTTATGAAGCGTCGAGAGTCCATGGGCCATTGTTGAGTGGTCTGGAAAAGTTGGAAATTATCTTTAACAAAAAATATATCAAAAACTAAGTTATACTACAAAAAAATTTGGCAAAATAATTCATAAATCGTTTTTAAATACCTCCAAACGGCTCAAATCAAAATCGCAAAGATACCGAATGTCTCTTACTTTTACAATTTTATCCGTCACCTCCTGTCGCGATACTTGACTTGTCCATTTTTCGATTCCGTCACTCAAAAGTTGTGCCAAAACTCCCGCACTGTTATAACTTGTTTCGATTCCATCGCTCATCTGATCCAATAAACTCAAGAATATCCTTATAAGTTCGTCGTTCATCAGATATCCTCTCAATTCTTGTACTTCAGCAATATTTCCCACCAATCCCATCATGTTCCTGACCAATTCCTTTTTAGTCGAAAATTCCGAGTGACATCGCCGGAAAAGATCCATTCCACCTGATCGCAGAAACATCTCACAGTTCAAAGGTGTCTCGTCTACAAAAATTACATTATTCTAGCCATTAAATCAATCAAATTTTTAAAAAATTTCGAATTAATACCTAAAATAATGTAAAACTGACCCGTAACGTTCCACAAAAAGCTCCAACTGACTTCCAGCACTTCATCACAAATTCTTCGTTTCGTTTTACGTCTAATATGGTCTACAACAGCTTCTATTGCTCCAAAATTGCCAACTTCCACCTTATGTTCACCTTCCACATGACATGCCATGGAATTCAAAAGATATACCACTACTCTGGGAGTTGTTGAATCTGCATAATGATTGTTGAGGATGTGAACAAGGACTTTGACCATTCTTTTATATGCAAATGCGACATCAGCAGGGACATCCAATTGGCAGGCGGCGAGGCAACAATTTCGGACAATAATCGTCTCGTCCGGGAAGTTTTCCATAGCTGTAAGTAAATGGCAAATAAAAGGATGAAATTTAACAAATATCAATCAAGTACTTCAAACTGCTCTGATCTTACCATCCAACATGATTTCGACGACATCTCTTCTAATTGAAACACTCAATTGAACGTTTCTTATGATGTAGAAGATGGCTGCAGTGCCTGCAATTTGAATTGCCCGATGGTTGTGATGCCTTTGAAGGGCTTGAATGATCAAATCTAGTCCACGGCCGTATTCACAGACAATCTGAAAATCAAAAACCACATAAAAATCATCAATATCTACAACTTCCTTATTACGATATGAAAAAAAAAACTCAAAAAATGCTAAAGTGTTTTCATAAATCCCTGAATCTTACTTGTTGATTGATTCTATAGAACTGATAAAGCTCATTTAACACAAGGTGAAGCAGTTCTGTCCGATCCATGTAGGTCTCCATAGCTATCAAAAGCTTCTCCTCATCCATATCTGAGCATATTACTTTCGATGGGAGCTTCGTATTCGAACTGATGGATTCACAACGGAAGACGCTGACAAAGTCTAGTTGATGATCCAATCCATCGAGTCCATAAACATCCGTCATTACAATGTTCCTTCTAAAACAAGGAAAACATTAATTCATCCAGAAATAACGATTCCGTATTTTTCCAAAACAAATTAAAAACTCCCTAAAAATCAGAAAAAATAATTTAAAAGTCCTACCGAGGTGGTCGATCATCTGCGGCGGCCATAGACGAAAGGTTTGTATTGGCAATATCGAGGTATTTCAATTTGGAGAGAGAAGAAACGAGTTTGTGGAGAGTCGTGACTGGGCATCGGAACATACCTCGGGATATATTCGAAAAGGCAATATCCAACTTTCTGAAACATATGTAAAATTATATTAATTTCAACGAAAATTGAAATAAATTTGAAGTAAAAACGATCTTTTTGCAAAATGTTCTTAAATTAATCAGCGTTTACCTAAAAATCGAGAAAATAATAATAAAAATACCTACTCCAAATTTTTTAACTCGCAAATTTCATCGATAGAATCATGAAGATCTGTACAGTCATAGAGAACAAGCGACGTTAGAGTCTCAGACATCATTGGGAGGAACGTCAATCTCCCAATTTTATCCCATCTGACCAATTCGAGAGTAATTAATTCTTTTAAAGGAGTCAAGATTCGTGTAAGGAAAGTCAGGCGACTCTCCGAGATTTGAAGGAATTCTCGGTTCTAAAAACAAAATATTTAAATAAATAAGGATCACTTACCACTTCTTTGAGTAGACGTAGATGCCTGAGAGTTGGGAAATACTTTGTAAATTGTTTTAGTTCCTCAAAATCTTGATCAATTTCCATGTTGTCTTGGAATCCACCGGCTGGTGGAAGTTCTAAACGACATGCTGGATGATTTAGCTCGCAACAGTCTGCTTCATCGTCGGCAAATGGGACACCATCCCCAAATGCCAGCGGGGCTGCTCGATGACTTGAGGGCATTTGATCGTAAGGCTCAAAGAGCATTTGATCCGAAGCTATTAATCGTTCCAAATGCGGGAGATTGTCCTTGTGTGCCTCTAGAAGGTCTAGAAGCTGTCGAGTACCAAGACTCTGAAAAATGAACAGCATTATATTATCCATGAGAGATAATAACCAACGTGAATACAAACGTTATTCTAAAAATGAAACAAAATAATCAAATACTTACACAATTGCCCTCTAGGTCTAATTCAAGCAACGTCTCCTTCTGTCCTCTCAATAATTCAAAGAAAACTTGATCTCCAATCGGATTTCTTCTGATGGGTAACGTTGAAGTTGGATATCGAACTCCATCAATAAAATATTCGAAAAATCTTGGATTGGGAGTTCGTTTATATTTCTCTGATTGTCTTAGAATTGCTTCCACATCTGTTTGCCGAAGATACCCACAACATTGGGAATAGTCTGTAGTTGATTTCGGAGGTATCAAGACCTTTGAGGATTCTTTTATTACAACTGCAGCGGCTAGCTTCTTGAGGAACTCTCGGTCTGGCGCTGGTTCCACTACCATTCGATCGCTAAAACAGAAAAAATATAAGTTCAGAACAGAAACAAAATAAAAAAGCTAAATTGCACTAGGAAAACAGCTCAAAAACGCCCAGACATGATGCCTAAAATAATGTTTTAACTTTGACTGCTCCAAAAAAACAAAACGCAATAAGTAATGCTTATCCCGGCCCAAAAACCAAAAAACCAATACGAAATGCAACATACCCTGCCGGCAATTCCATATTCTTCTCTGGTTTATATTATCCTTGAGTGTTCTTGGAGATCTGAAAATGCGATAAATATTTTTGTTGAAGGCGCAAAAAGGCGTTGCAAAACGTTCACACGTTCACCGACTATTTTTCACAAGTTGTATGAACAGAGGATTAGATCTCATTTCAAAACATCTTATTTTAGGTATCACAAATGCCAAAAATAAGAGCTTTAGCCGTAAACAAGTGGGAATAGCTAATCAAATTCGGTGCTGTCTCGTGGCTATAGTCGAAAGAAATCTATAAATACTAAAACATCTGAGAAATTGGTTCAATTAGATGTCAAGGAAGCAAGTTTTAACCCGACCACCTAACTAATCGTATGGCTAACACCGGAAATCACCAAAACATAACTCGAGGACAGAAATGGAAGGCGGGAAGCAAGAGCATGAGGAAACCGGCTGCCCGCGAACATTTTTTTCTTTCTTCTTGTTTTTTCATGTGCCAAGCTGCGCCCAGGGTATTTTCAAAGAGTGTCAGATTTCGCAAAAGGGAGATCTTTGAAATACGAAAACTCATAGTGCAGAGAGGTTATGAGGGGGTTTGGGGTAGTTTTTTATCTGGAATATTGTTTTTTAGCTATCATAAGCATAAACATTATATTATACATGACCTCAAGTATAAAAAATGATAAAACAACGGCTTTTCTTAAGAGTAAATGGGAACTTTATCGTGTAAAATAGTCAGAGATGTCTTTCTGTGATAATGTTTGTGATGATTCAAACAAAAATATTTTGAAAAGTAACGTAAAGTTTTATTTTGAAGGGCTTGGAACGACATGAATTGAGGGACGATTGAGGAAAGAGGAAGGGTAAACATCTCAATGAGCAATGAAGACAAAAAAATAAAGTAATGTTTAAGGGGGAACTTGAGAATAGTTGCACAATTGAGGCTGATTTTCAAAATTATATTCTCCATGGCACGTTTGATAAGACAAAGCAAAAGAAGTCAAGCAAGAAAGAGTTCTAAATAGATATAAAAGCCCGACTTGGCGCATTCTAAAATTATAAAAGCTTTTTGTAAAAGCGAACAAGGGTACATTACCGCTTGTTCGCTCTTTTTTCAAGGTATTTGATTGCGTAAGCGATGACATTAACTTGGACTGACAAACAACAAGTATTCTGTTATTTGGGAAATAACTTTCAAAATACACGAGGTCATCTTGTACCCTAATATTTCTTTATCAACCAGTTTTTTTTTATTCGAGAGAAAATTCGGGAAAATAAAAGAAAAACAAAATTCGTATAGTGATAAGGAAACATTGTGAAATATAGTAGTGGAATACATATGCGCTTGTGATTTTAGTGAAAAAATATTTTATACACTCAAAATTTGGGTCTCTCTTTGCAAGTCCAGCCGAAGTATTTTTTGCGAGAGAGCACGTAAAATGAGGAGAGTCTGTCAGGCAAAAAATTTTTTTATTATAAACTCTTAATAAAGTTTCGCTTGGAAAAAACGTTTCATGTAAAAAAATGTTTCTGTAATTTCGGCAACATCTAGATGGCTCTTCAATACCCTATCAGATCATAAATCCCCCAAACTCAACTTTACAACGTGACAAAACAAGGTAATTGGTCAAGTAATGGAAAGGGAGACCTTTCGACTAATCATGATTGACAAATGTGCAGTTATTTTTGTCCTTTTCTCCACAAAACCCCATGGTAAGGTTTCTGATCAATCAAACTTACTGTAAAAGATGAATTTTTTGTGAAATCCCCGTAAACAATAGCGCTTATCACTCTAAATCAAGTAGAATTTCAAGCTCTACCTCACAATCAAAGATTAATCCTATTAAAAGTTGAAATTTAAAAATTTTCAGACAAATTAAAGTAGTTAAAATGAAAAGTAATAGTTTTTAAAGCAGACAGCTTTCGTTAACATAGCATGACGAACTCAAATGATTTCTTTCAAAAAGAAAAAAATCATTTGAGAAAGCACGAGGAGAATAGTACAAAAGTACTGATAAAAAAAAGAGAAATTGAACTTCTGCGGGAAAAAAACAAACGGAAAATTCCTCAAGTGTGGGCCTTACATTTTATGTAAAACTTGGCACGAATATATGTAGATTGACAGTTCCTAAGGCATATGGCAAAATTTGGTTAGCGTTGCAAAACTCATCGCGAATTTTAGGGCGGAAATGGTCAAACATTTGAAAGCACTTTTAAGCTTGAACAAAATCAAGGTCTTCGCTATGGAAGAATCTTAGAAACAGATGCTTCCATAGCGCCAGAAAAAGTAATTTCACACTTACACCTACCAAAACCCCATCACTAATTAATTACTAACAGTAAAAAAGTACGAAAAACCGTATTGTTTACAATAAAAAAGACAACAAACACTGAGACCACTCTTTGTCGCTAAAGTTTTTTGATTTCTTATCTCGGATTATAGCGTTCGCTGGTCACATGAATGGATATAAAATAATATTGAAAGTAGAAAAGTGTTCAGCGAACTCTGAACTTTGTTATAAACAAATCAAACGTGTTGGTTTCGTAATCTCTAAACTGTAAAGTTCTTTTAAAAAATATGAAAAGTTCTTCGTTTAAGTACATTACAATGAATACGAAATACCGTCTGTTAATGCACCGGGTAAAACAAAATTTATGTTTAAAAGCCGTTGGAACGGCTTTTTTCATTTTGCAAATTCGCTTTGCAGATGTTTATCTCCGATGAAGAAGAAGTAAAGTTTTAACATTGGCTGTGACCGTTCCGAACTTTAAAACACGGTAAGATAAGGATGGTTTTTTAGAGGGAAACACTCTTTGCGTGCTCTCTCGAAAAGAAGTCCGTCGAATATTCCATTCCCGGGTTGTCGTTCAAAAATTAGGCAATCCGCAACCAACACTTTGCGCAATTTATAAATTCCTCACTCGGAAAAGTTCACTTGTTGAAAAAATTGGTTTGAAAATGACTTGAAGCTTTTTTTGTCTCCAACAAAGAAATTATAACCTCAAAAACTCCAAGAAATCCCCCATCAAACCCTTTCAAATGTCATAAATCGCATCTACGACGCCTCGGATTACATTCACCATCATTCCCTTCGTTTTCTCGTGTTCAATATGAGCTCTTTTCCTTTATTTTTTCTCTTCATTTGACGTTCGAAATCCCGATCACAAGTCTGATGTGTTTGTCGCAATAACTTGTTTCAAATCGAAGGGATCTTTGGACGGGAGAGATCACGTGGATTTTTAGAGGAAAGGATGATATTGATGATAACAGAAGAGTGCCTTGAGCAGATAAAAACGAAAAAACAAATGAATTTCGAGAAAAGTTTTATTTTAATTGTGAGTTCATTTTTGGAAATGCTCATCTCCTCATTACTTACTGACTTCTCGCAACTGCTTGGTCTGTTTGATGAACTCCGATGAAGAGCAGGATCCCGACGAAAAACATACGGTCATTGGGCATGGGATTGGTCATAACCATGAGAGGTTTATCATCCTCAGGATGGCTCACAATCCGGGGCGATTTTGTAAGTTGATCCATATTTGGGAGTATAGCTTTCTTTTACCGTTATTTCCGTTACCGTGACTTTAACTTTTCGACTCTTTCAGCGTTGATTGGTCTCATCTACTGGGAAGGCCAAGTGTTTTTTCGGGAAGGTATCTCAGAAGAAGAGAAGCCACTTCAAACAGGTATGTATTATATAATGTTTAAAACTTTTTTGGCCAATGTTTAGAAAATGGTCATAAGCATATTTTAGGTCGAGATGTTACTGACTTTGACTAAGAAATACTTCAATCGCGAGATCAAGGAGAAAGTGGCCCCAATTCTTTATGATCATGGACCCATTAAAGGGAAAGACCAGAGATATATCGCGATGGAGATGATGTGGTATGACTGTGACGCACCCAAGAGAATATGCGACGTTCGCTACACATCGCAATCACTTCTTCGGCTTGCCATCAAGGTAGGGTTCACAATCCAGTATTTCTTGGCTTTGCGGGAAAGACTTGACCCAATGTGTAATTTTGGTCAAGTTTTCTGTCATAAATCGAAGTTGAGTCAAGTTTTCTCTCCTAAATCTTGAGTCGAGTTTTTGTCTCATAGATTTAATTTGGGTCAAGTCTTTCTCTCGTAAATCAAAGTTGGGTCAAGTCTTCCCCTCTTAAAAGACACGTTTTCCTTTCAGCAAGTCCGTGCCCTCCAACGTGTCCATGAATCTGGAATTGTTGTTCGTGACATAAAACACGACAACTTTTGTTTCTCCCCATTAAATCGCCGCGATCCCGGGGATTGGGATGTGTTTGTGGTCGACTTTGGCAATGCCACTTATTTCCGTCCCGAGTTCTGCGTGAGCTTTGAGGAGTTGGGGAAACAATTCCGATGCAAACCAAGAGCGATTCGATTCAATTTGAGAAGTCCGAGGGTTCTGTGCTACTCGTACAATGTGAGTTCCGTTCAACATTGGCAAGTGTAATATCGAATCTTGATGAATAATATAAAAATCTCTTGAATTTGTGTTGGATGGGTTAACAAAGTTTTGTTGTTCAGGCCTACACGCCATATGATGACATGGAACAGTGGCTGTATTTCATCGCGAATGCGAAATGCCCCTACGACGTCCTGTTCAACGGGTTGTTTGATGAGAAGCACATGTACAGAATGGAACAGTATTTCTCATCGTATTTCCGTGGTGTGTATCATGTGATGTGTCGGGTGAAGCGAGAGGAGCCTTTCCCGTACGATGAGGTGATTAAGGCGTTGGAGGAGAGTCTCAGATATACCCAGTCGTGTGATGGACGTAAAGAAAAGGGAGAATTGAGAGTCATCCAAAATGATAATCATACCAGTATCAGCAAAGTGCTGCCGTCCCATCAAATGATTTGGTAGACCTTTGGATTGCGCGGTTTTTGTATTTTACTGATTTTTTCCATTGACGATGATTTTTTCAACGAATAAATTTGGAAAATCAAGTTTTGGCTTCTTTGAATTTGTATTCCCAAGATGACAAAATATTTTATTTACTAATTGAACAGAAAGTAAATAGCAATCATTATCAATATAATATAATTCTTCATGTTCCGATCGCTTCCTTTCTTTTTCGTTCCTCTGCAACTTTCTCTTCTAATTCCACAGTTGTGGTTGTCAACTTGGCTACTGTAGGGGCACTGGTCCTCGTGATGGTCGTAGGCAGTGCAGCACTGGTCTTTGTGATCGTCGAAGACATTGTAACACTGGTGCTAGATTTGGTGATTTTATTAGTTGTCGTCGTCGTAGACATTGTAGCACTGGTCTTTGTGATCGTCGTAGACATTACAGCACTGGTCCTTGTAATGGTCGTAGGCAGTGTAGCACTGGCCGTTGTGATCGTCGTATCGTCGTAGGCATTGTAGCAATGGTGCTAGATTTGGTGATTTTAATAGTTGTCGTCGTCGTTTGTGTCGTTGAAGTCGTCAATTTTTTAGTACTAGTTTTTACGGGTCTCGGAACATTTGAATATTCAAATCTCCTTTCCGTTTTGAAAAACGGATCATCCAATTGAATCAACGGAAGGAGAAGCTGGATATTGTGGAGCCCAGTCAGCACTTTTTTGCTGAATTCGATGCTGTCCGGGATGTACCATTCGGTTCTGAAACGCAAAAAATATTCACATACACCATTCATGTACTTTCGTTTCTTATTTTGCATTTTTAAGCACCATTTTTTACGAGTTTTTTGAATTTGTCACTTCAAATAAATATTGATAACTGAGGGTAAGACTTGACCCAGCTTTGATTCATGGAGGAAAGACTTGACCCAGTTCTTTATTTCTATTTCTGTCCAAAGAATTAAACAAAAGCGCTTTGGAATACTAACAGCCTTGCTGAATTTTCATCGACTGTTCCCGTATATCAATAATCCCAAATTCACATCATATTCTAGGCGTTACCCTCCACGGCAAAACATTTTCTAGCCCCGTAGTCCCCATTATTTCAACTTTGTTTTCAAACTTGCTTAGTAACTGTGTCTTCAAGAAAGTATACACATCGGCGTTCGTAATGGGGCTTCGCTGAAAAATTCAAGTATTGGGAGTAAAATACAAACGTACGATCAGCCACACAATAAACGTAGACCAAAACGTCGTTTCTCATGTAAATTGGATACTTTTCCGTCCGATGAAATGCATTTCCCGAGTCCAAATTGATTACACAAGTTCCAGAGATCCTTTTATCCTAAAATACGATTTGAAACATGGTCAAAAATTACGAAAATTAACAAAAATTATTTTAATTTTGCGACTTACAAAACAATCTTTCAACCACTTTTCATTGTAGCCCTTAGGGCCGTTGGACTTGAAATACGAATGAGCCGAAGTCTCTATGACGTCCTTGTTGCAAGTTGTTTTCACGTCAATTGCCCGGTCTAACGAAGCGATATAACGATCTTTGTAGACAAAAGATTTCTCGGGATCGAAGGATTCGAATTGGCCTTCTGGACGGGGATTGGGCTTACAAAGTTGAGGCGTTTTGAAAACGAGGCTCTTATATGGCAGGTATTTGTACTTGTTTTTGGCGTCGAAGCTAAAAATAAAGATTTTTTGAGGGCGAAAAATTAATAAACTTACACTTGATACATTTTCAGATACTCTCCATTCTCCTGCTCCACCATTATTGGTTCGTATTCGCCATTCAAAATGATTGGATGCAAAATCATCCCCAAAAAGCCTCGAGGCAAAATTCGAATCCCTTCGTTCATTTCTTTGTCAATGTGAGCTGAAAATAAAAAAAGTCATGCTACCTTTACCACTGCGTATTATAAAAGATATAATAAAAAAACTTACTCTGTTGTAGATAATGTTCGCCTCTCCAGTAGTGATAAATCACCCAATAACTCCTAAAATCGCCAGTTTTTATTGGTTTGCATTGAGGACAATATCTTCTGGCGAAATCATTTGCTGAAACATGGACAAGATCATCTTCGAATCGATCAGATTCGGCAAATGGAACGAGAAAGAGCAAGGTTATTGTGGACAACCACATGGGTAAGGGGAATTTGCAAAATGAACGTTGTTTATTTGGAAAAAATCGGAAATGAAAATAAATTTTTACGCTCTTTTGTAAAATACGTATTGTTTTTAATGATCTTCAATTAAACACTTATTTTAGGTATCATGAGAATTTCTGATGTGGTCAGTCACTATATTTATGCAAACTATCCGTTTGATAGCCAAGAAATTCCAAAAAAGTGCCTTTAATATCATTAATTTCATCTTTAATACGATCAATTTCTTATGCATTTAAGATTTAGTCTCATAAATACCCAGGGGTCCCAACAGTCAATTATAAACCTCCATTGCTTCTAAATTTCATTTTTTTTTGTTATGGCCAAGCTTTATGTTAAGCATCCGCACTCAAAGTACCACTTCCTTTATTTATTTGATCACCTTTTCCCCCAAACTCCCGAAAAGCATTAACTTTTGGGAAATATCCATTCGTTTTGTTTTTGTTTCTGAATAATTTGTGACTTGTCAATCCCGGACTTTGTCAGTCTTTATCCCTTAACAAACTTGATCTTGCGTTCGTCACTTGTGTCCTATTTATTAATAAAATTGTTTCCAATCGTATGTTTGTTCACACTCTGCAAGTCTTATCAAAAATATGAATTCCCAATTGAGAGGCCCTCGACGCCCATTTTTGTTATATTATTACTTACTTCTCTTTGGGAATGTCAAATTGAACTTTATTTTAGAGATCTAAATGGATGGGCGAGATACGACGCTGGTTTCTGATTGTGATTACTTTGGGTCTTTTTTACTGGTTATGTTATGTTTATTATACAAGGTTTATGCACGTTAATTGGAGGTTTTATAATGGTGAGTCGAGTGATAATAAAAGGGCGTTGCGTGCTTTGTTTTGCGTTTTTTTGCACAAAAGTTGGGTCCAATTTACAGTGAGGAAAATTTTATTTTGCCCTTTTCAGGCGCAGTCAAAACATTTTACGGCTTCAGCCGAGAGAGCACGCGAAATGCGAGAGCCGTCAGAGAAAAAAACCTTTTTCTGGCAATATCAGCCAAATTCCGTGCTGAAAACCTTGACTTTTGACTTTTTGTTGAAATGCACCTCTCTCCAAGTAAGGACAAGATTTTTCGTCAACATGGGCTTATTTAAATATTTTGAAAAATTTCAATATATGTATAATAAATAATAATGACCATGTTTTTTTCAGGGTATCCGTCAAAGTTCAAAAAGCATAATAACGTTGCTCATCTCCATTGCTCAAGATATTTCAAATCTAATTCGGTGGAGATGAGATCTTATCGAAGAATTAGAATACTTGATCCAAAAGAATTGCCGATGGATTGCCGAGATATTAAAAGAAGGAAAACCTTTGCTTTCAAGATATATCCTGAAGAAGTCGGATTCAAACTGGCGATAGTTAAGGCTGTTTACAAGGTGAGTTTTGAGATCTACATCTTCGATCCTTTCAGGACTTCATTTTCCATGAATCCGAGTTCTCGGCCACTTACAGTCCCAACAATTATTATTGTTATGTCTTGGACAGTAAAGCGGACAAATTATTTAAAACTCGTTTAAGATCCTTAGCTAGTTGCTTTGAGAATTTTATAGTGCCTGACACGGAATTTAACATGACATCTGACGGAATTAATATAATCTCCGCGCAACACCATTGTCTCTATTTATTGTTACCCAAGGAATGGGAGTACGTTCTTTTGCTTGAGGCAAGTTGTGTTATAATTTTAATTAACTTGCTGTGTTCTGTACTTTAGAATAACGATATGATGATAAAGACAAATCGAGAATTGGTCAAAATTCTGAAGCTTTATAATGGCGCTAATGATGTGAGTGCAAGCAGTTTGAAAGGGTTAACAAAAGATCGCATAAGATATGCAAAAGAAATGGATTTGAGTTTGAAGAATTTACGGATCTTTAGAGATGGTGAGTTCTCGTATACGTTTATAAGCAAGCCAAAGTTTACTTGTAGTGTAACGCTTCGAGTCTTTATAAGATACTTAAACGTGCAGTACACAGATTCACCCATAAAAGTTTTTTTTTCACAAGATTTATAAAAATACGGAAATCGTAACGACTGTTCTAGTCGAATTTTCGAATTGAACCCTTTTTACGGGACTTACGCTAATATTTTAAACTTTTGATTACAACGGTCAAAAGATTCGAATGTTTAGAGTATTCACAGATGTTTTTTGTCACAAATCATAATCTTTTTCTTACACTAAGCACCCTGTAAGTTGTGTGCCTACCATAATAAATTATTTGTATTTTCTAGCTCCCTGAATCTTCCAAATATCAGACTAAAGCCGAGCAAAAGTCTGACTCAATCAACATTTTCTTACGCAGCCATTCGTTACATGTTCAATGTCCTCAACTTGGAAATCTTTAAGAATCTCACAAATCAAGGTCTTTTTGCTCAAGAATTATTTGTGGGCACTTTGAATGCGAATGAAGTGTTGAGAATTTCCGGAGGATTCACAGAGAAATGTTTGGATACGACGGCTTCAATGACAAGGTGAGGTTATAAAGCGTTTAAAGCTCGTGTTTTTCAAGTTTCCAAAATGAGATAGGCAAAGACAAATAACATTGTTGTCACCAATCTTCTTAGGTTCTATTGTCTTCTCAAGGGTGTGGTAAGTGAAGACAATGGCTATGAGTAACATGGTGTAATCTTATAATTTATAAACCCTATGTTTTTACATATGGGTTAAGTTTTTGGTATTTAAGAGAGAGAAAGTACTGACTTTATGAAAGAACAAGTAGCTTTCCATAAAAATTTACATACATACCAGTCCTGAAGAGATTTCGGCGACATGCACTGTGCGAAAACTAAAATTCACTTTGCACTGTGCAATTTCTTGTTTTTTGCACCGTGCAATTCACTTTTTTGACTGTCGCTTGCACCCTCTCTTTTCTTTATTGCACATTGCAAACACTAAAAAATTTCCAGCGATTTTGCGAACGGACTGGTAATAAACAAAAGTTGCAAATTTTTTGAATGCAATGTAAAATTTGATCTTATATCATTAAAACATGTTTCAATCTCAATAAAGAGCCGTTTTTTGATAAAATCACCTGTCGAGATCACAAACCATACGTATAATAATATAGATTCACAAAATGGCGAGCCCACGGATGTCGCAGTCAAAAAATGCGCCATCAAATTTGCATATTGGACATGCACGATCTCCATGAAATGGCCCAAAACCCCAGATTTACGGCCAATAAAATGCTTCAGGGATTTGATTTTGGAGGAATCAGCTGTTGGCATGAATATATTTACAATCGGCAACATTTCTCAAAGATACTGAGGATTAGCAAGGCCACCTACTTAAATGTACCTCATGTGAAATACCATCGGATGAAGGAGAAAGGAACATTGGGAACAAATCGGGATTTTAATTGTTCTCTTCTCAAGGAGCGGACGGTATAATGTCATAATTGATTGGCTAGGGTATATGTTGCGTATTTATTGTATTAATTTATAAATATTATTATATTTTTACGTGAAATAAAATTGCTAAAAAATTTGCTAAGGTTTTTCAGAATGTATTTTGATAGAATTCCCAACGTCACTGACGTTGTAAAAAAGTATCATTTACCGGACATCTTCAACCGTAAATTCAGATTTTTACACCACACTTACTGTTGTTGTTATAACAGTAGTTACATACCGTTTTGTCGGCTTTTACAGTACGATACAGTCAAAATTTTCAAGTAATTTTTACAAAGTTCAGATATTTTTTAGACTTAAGTCCCAAGGCTTTGAATTTTAGATATACATTTGACAGGTGAAACTCAGAATCCTTAAAGAAACGAAATGCGTCCCGTTTTGTTTGTAACTAACAAACTCTCAGTTTCTTTATGTTATGTTAAACATGATTTTAGTAACTCTCGTTCTGTCCTTGCTTTTCTTGAGCCCTGAGGCTAAACATCATTTCACGGCGAAAGAAATCAAAGATCTCAGATGTCCGCAATGCCTGAAGATAGAAGACGGAGATTTCTCAGAGTTCTTCGTGGTCTATGAATAGTAAGTGTTATATCTGTTTTTGCTCCAAGACTTGATATTTTTAAATAAATACATACAACATATCTTGAGTTATCATATATTATATTTTCAGCGGAGATGCCGATTACCTGAGCCGGAGTAAGTATAAAATTAATTGAATCATACTTTATTCCCTAATAAGTTATAAATCTTAACTCGACAATTTCAGCCAATATCGACGAGAAAATGGAGCTTGGCGATAAGTTGTACTCTCAAGCAATGTATCGCCTATTTGAATACCCAGTTTTCATCAAGGATGACTTTGAGCCATTTCTGGTCGAATGCAATGATGAAGGGCAGCTGAAAATGTCCCAGACGTAAGAATTATTAGACCTACAGGTTGTAGAGAAGATGTCTTCAGTATTATATAACTGATGTTCCTGCAGTTCCGTCCTAAAATCCTTTTCAGAAAGGACAAGAACGGTGATTTCAAGATCATCCCCAAAGACCCGAACTTAGCCCGTAATCGTTCCGAATATTGTTTCGAGACAACCAAACATAACATCGACCAGTCGAAGGCTTTTCTCTACAAAGGTCTGTATATAACCAGTCCGACTGTCGCTTATAATGTGAGCACAATTTGCACAGGGACCAAGACTGTTGAAGTAAAACAGTTTTTAAAAGAAGGCAATGATTCTGGAGCTGCAATGCCTTCCGAAGATGACATTGCGGAGTGCTTCGTAAGTTGCTTAATTTTTTTGTAGTCTTAAGATATTTATTCATCTGTTTGTGAGTCAACAAACCCGTTTTGCATAATTTTTTGGATTGAAAATGTCTAGTTTGATATTCGAAAAGAAATAATTTATTTTAGGATAAAACCAATAACTTTACTTGTGTTTATGATGTGGATAGTACCGATAAATTCCACAAATTGGAAGGCCGTTCTAATCCGACGTACATGAGAAATGGCTTGATCGTATATGCTGGGTGTAATGGGAAGAGATGCGCTTATTTCATCTACGATACGGTGACTGGGTCAGTTTTACAGAGAGATATAGCCAAAAAGTTTGTCTCTCTGATCGTATTTTGTGTACTCTCTTTGCGTCAGTTATGACTATGTTTTAGGCTTGACTGGTACTTCCCAGACGGCGTTGAATTTGCCAAGGAACATCTGAAAGAAATGCACACAATCGACCTGTTGATCCCTTTGATTCAACCAACTGATAAGTTCATAACAAGTCCCAGGAGATACCAGAACGAAACTTCTGACGCCACAAAACAAAGAAGATAACAACTATCACAGAGAAGACAGCTACTGCCACCAAAAAAGAAGTTACAAAGGCAACGACCAGAAGACTGCGACTTCAACTAAGTCGACCGAAAAGGATGGAGCATTTGAGATTACTGCCAATCTTTTGCTCATTTTCCTTATGGCCAACTTGTTGGTAGCTTGATTTCTTTTTGTAATAAAATGGAGATGTGAAGTGTTTAAAACCCAAAGAGCCGAAAAAACACCGGCAGTTGTCATCGCGAGTTAACGAAACAAAATACATAACCGAACAGCCTTGCAGGTCTGTTCTTTGTCCTAACTTCAAGCCAGATGTCCATTTTGTGATTATGTCCGTTACCCGCACCCATTGGTCATAAATCAGACCTCCTACTCAAGCCAAGTACACATTCGTATCTTTGTTTATTCAGCCCATGGAAAGACGGCTTTGGGCACAACAACGACATGATAGCTATGGCCTTATAAAAACAGACCAATTTGTTTTTAAAAATTCTATTTGGAGATACGTTTTAAAATATGTAATTTCGAAACCATATGGCTCTTTAAATTATAGCTTATTTTTTGACTTAAAAATTTCTTTCAGGATATGACAAAGTCCCAGGAATTATTTAATTTTATTACCATTTTATCTGTGATATTACTGTGCTTGTGTTATATTTATTTTGCATTCGATGACATTAATACTGCAACTGGCCAATTGGGTAACGTTTACATTTTTTAGTTTAAAATTTCTTTGTTCTGTAAAGTTTTCTAAAATAACACTACATATGTCATATTCCTTTTAAATTTCATATTACAAACATTTTTGTAATTTGTTTGCCATTTCAGCTTTTGTCCCAACCTACAGATTACATCCCGTTCTCGCCCACCTCAATTGCTCGGCCTTCTTTGATCCCGAATCTGAAGCCTACAAAACATATTCGGAGATCAAAATCATCGATCCGGAAAGATTGTCCATGGAATGCGATGACATTAGAGATAGGGGCAACTTTGTTACGCGTGTTTATGATGAGGAGCTGGACTTTCCATTGGCATTTGTGAGGGCTACGTACACGGTGAGTTAACTGACGTCCTGAAGAATGTGAAATATATTTTTTATCAAAAAACTCCTTGATTATACATTAAATTTCAGGACTACATTTTCCAAGAGTCCGAACTCTCGGCCAATTACAATCCCAACAATGTCTACTGTTATGTTCTGGACAGTAAAGCCGATGACACTTTCAAACATCGAATGCGAGCTCTTGGGAAGTGCTTCAGCAATGTGATTGTAGCTCATAAAGAGTTCAATATGCATGCAGGAGGTGAGAATATAATCCCAGCACAACAACATTGCCTGGAGTTATTGTTGGAGAGGAGATTCAGATACGTAGTTATTTTGGAGGTAAGGCGGGAGTGCAATCAACTGCATTCGCCAAAATCTTTAAAATTATTCAAATTTCAGAATTTTGACATGCTAATCAAAACAAATTATGAGTTAGTAAGGATTTTCCAAGTCTATAACGGATCGAATGATGCGAGTGCTCAGAGTTCGAAGGCCTTGTTCGGAGGGAGAAAAGATTTTGCGGAGAAAAGTGATTGGAGCTTGAGGAATTTGCAGATCTTCCGCAACAGTAAGTCTGCTTTCAATTTAGAATAGATAGTAAAATAAAAAGTCCCTTTATTCGCCCTTGGCTTTATCACAATCTTATTCAACATTATTAACACAACGATCCTCCTCAACCATTCAATGAATTTTATATTGTACTTGACATTACACCCTTTTCAGCATCCCTAAACTCGCCTGATATCAAACTTTTGCCAGTCAAGAGTCTAACCCAATCAGTCTTCTCATACGAAGCTGTATATCACATGTTTAATGTCCTGAATTTGAATGAACTCATAAATAAACTGAATGGCGGAGGATTCAATCAGGAACTCTTCACAGGCATGGTCAACGCAAATGAGGTCCTAAAACTGCCTGGGGGCTTCACTACAAAATGCTTGGATGAAACTTATTCTTTGGCCAGGTAAGTGCCTTTTTTTATTCCGTATTTTGGTATTTCTTCTCTTTTTTTACAATGAAAATCGAACTTGCGACTTTTCGACTACAACTCCCGTTTCACAACCACTTTGCTGCACAGTCACAGATTCAATTTTCTATCAAAAAATCGCCGCAGGGTTAATTTCTTTTATTTTTAGGTTCAGTAAATGGGGTGGGGACGAATGTCGCAGTAAAAATGTGCGTCATGGAATCTGCATCCTCGGAATGAGGGACCTCTTCGACATGTATTCCCATCCCGACTTCACCGCCAATAAAATGCTTCAGGAATTTGATTTTGGTGGAATTGGATGTTGGCACGAGCGAATGTATAACCGACAGCACTTCCGACGACATTGGAAAATGAATTTGGATACTTACAGGAGGGTCCCACATGTGAAATATCATAACATGGTGCAGAATGGAACACTAGACCCCATAATTTTAATTGCACTGTTCTCAAAGAGTGAATATTGTAAGATATAAATGCTTTTTAGGTAATAAACTAATTTAAATTTCTAAAATTGAGGATTCATGATTACAAATCAATGCCGAACAAAAACAATTCGTTGAAGAAATAACATTTAGGAAGGGATTTGCTTGAATGAGATTTTTAGATGAAATGAGAACTGTTTTCGACCGTTCGGAAACAAATCTGTGACTTGGAGCAATCACACGCAAAGGTTGAAGAACGGCTTAAGGGCACACTTTTAGATACTTCCTTTACAGACACCTTCAGGTCGCTGATGACGAATCCTGCGGAAAAAAGCCAAATGCATTTTACTATAATATTTCTCACCTTTCACAATGAAATCTCTCAAACAAATAATATTAGAACATCAAAAAATTGTACGAATTGCGTTGGACGCATATTTTTAGTTAAATTTGGTTTTATTTTTTGATTACTTCGAAAAAATATTCTTCTAAATTCTGTTAAAAAGCTACAATGATGAGAATTGCATTTCAAAAGACCAAAAGGACTCCTTATTTCACACGTTTCAGATCGAGAAAAATGAATAAATTGGTTTCTCTGTGTCTTCTCACAACAGCTACACTTCTTTATCTTTTGGTCGTTTATTACATGGAAAACTTTGGAATCCTAAACTTGCGATATTTTTATTGGAAAGACGTGGTAATGGAGAGGAATGTAGGTTTAATTTCATACAAAGTTCCAATTTATATCTTTATGACAAAAAATTTTGCACCAAAACTCGCAGGATCAGATCCGAGGAAAGTATCGCAAACGATCCGTGTAAAGGGCGAGCTAAAGTTTTAATAAGATTTTCAGCCAAACCAAGCTCTGATTCTAGCCTGGAACACCTTCTATGGGGAGAAACTCAGTTTGGTGCATTCAAACAGCTGTCCTTACAAGTGCAACCTAACCTACGACAGATCCAGAGAGTCTCAGGCCTCTCTCATCATGTTTCATGCTCGAAATACCCGTTCTTTCGACCTTCCCAGATCAAATGCACCCAAAATTTTCTTTTCCATCGAACCTCCATGGCTTTCGTTTCTGAACCATGGATCATTACCAAGCGATTATTTCAATTATACGATGACTTATAAGCGAAATTCGGATGCGAGAATGATTTATAAAGCAAGATGGCCCAAGCACTTTAATTTGAGCAATGAAAAGGTCTGTTTTGTCAATTACAATATAAATTTTGCGCTTAGTTGGATGAAATCATCTCCAAAAAGACAAAACTGGCACTAGTGGCCTCATCTCATTGCAAAGTTGAATCTAAACGAACGGAAATGGTCAAACATCTCAAGAAATTCATGGAAATAACAGCCCTTGGAAAATGTTTTGGTAAAAATCGAGACTGTAAAGAGAGATGTTTTAACAAGTTACTGGGTAAGAAAAATTATCTTATCCTCAATAAACCTTGTTGTAGAGTCGCATTTCTTTTATTTGGCCTTTGAAAATGCGATCTGTCCCGAATATGCGACAGAAAAGTTTACCCGATTCGTAAATTTTATTGTCCCAGTTGTGTTCCGACGTTCCATGATACCGAAAGAGTATCCTCAAGACATTTTCATCGCTATGGATGACTTTACCAACACACAGGAATTCGTTCATTACTTGAAAATGGTCGCATTTAACAAGGAATTGTATAAAAGGCAAGATTGCATCAAATTAAAGCTTGTTTTTTGCAAAATCATTTTTTCTCTGCCTGTCTCTCCTCATATTCCAAAGTCTTCGACACATTTTTGCCCGAGGCTGCTACAAAAAAAATGGCCAAAAAAGTTTATAAAATATTGTTTTAGATACCTCAAATGGTCCCAACGACCAAAGCCAAGAGATACTGTCGAACCTGAACAATTGACATGCCAATTATGTCGACTAGCACATCTCCAACCCCACAAAATTAGTAATTACAAGAAAGATCATTCATTCAAGGAATGTGATCAAAAGTTTGTTCCTGAATGGATTGAACGTAATGAAAACTAAGAGTGGTCTGCGAGGAGCCCCTGTAATAGACACTACTGATCTTATACCAAAAGAAATTCGTTTGGAAAAGCTCTTTTTATTCAAGTTCAATATAAACTTTTCTCAATGGAAAGCCTTTACCAGTCTTTCTTGGATGATCTGTCGAATCATCCTTCTGCGAGCTTTATGGTCAGGATTTTCGGTCAAGAAAATTTTCTCATAATCGTCATAACTTTCGCGTCCACAGTTGGGGAAGATACTGTAGCCTTCGAAGTTGCCAAAGGTGAAAAGCTTTTCGTTAATTTCACCTTTCAATCCAGGAGAGGGATTTCTGAAAGATTGGTGTAACTGATAATAAACAAAGCCATGGCGAAAGGAACTATGGCATTAAAATCAAAAAAATATGCCTTATTCTTACGAGGGGAACAGCTCATGAGAAATTTGAAGGGTCGCTCCAGCAATGGAAATGAGCTCAAACTCCTCATCGGAGATGTTGCATGGCTTGGGGAATTTTCTGAATCCAAATCTTGATTATTGACCACTTAGTGACCGCGCTTTACATAAAACTGCCCAATAAACTCACATCTCTCCATTCTTGGAGTTTATCAGATATTTCTCAATCTTTTCGATCACTTTCTTATGACCGACAGCTCCAGATCGAAGCAACAAATTTCCAGCAGCTTGAACTAAAGGATCTTCCACAGAATGAAAGAATTGGGTCAACAAAACATTGCTCAATCCGATAAGCTCATCGTAAGTTATGCCACCAGTGGTGATGACCAAACCAACGCCATTTCCGAGCAGTTCAAGGGATCTACTGATAGCTTGGGCAATTCCATCACGATGCATAAAGTGGCTGGAAAAAAGGAAAGCGCTTTTAGGGAAAATGTCATCATTTTAATTTTTTTATAATAAAATTGACCAAGGTTAGAGGCATCGATTAGCCGCACGTCCTATCAAATCAGTATTTTAATTATCGCTGATTAGGAAGGCCGGCCTTTTTTTATTTTTGTCAATTTTTGGCCAAAAAATTTCAGTGGCCTCCGCAAAACGCAATCTAAAAATCCTAGATTTCCTTATCCTTTTCCCATTTTCAAAATCTTTTTTTTCATCAAAGATATCCTACATTTCTTCAACAAATCGGGATGTGCCGTTGTAAACCATCTCATTCCAGTACTCGCTTTTCTCTGAAGAGTTTTTGGGAATGTTGAAGAACTCATTGTGTGGCGTTCTCAATAGAGTATCGATCACTCTCTCGGGTTTGTCACAGTTTTTGACAGCTCCGGCCATAGCAACACCCAGAATGAGAATAATGTACAACATTTTGCAGCTGATATTTGTACATGGTTGAAAATTATTTATATAGGCAATTTCTTAGTCATTTTCAGCAAGAAAATGACTATCATGGACCGGAATTGTAATTGACATTTGATCTCAGTTAAAGAAAATGATAGTTGAATCATTTTTTAATTAGCTCTTCATCCCGATCCTGTGGTCCATGACATTTTTGTAATCTTTAGTCCAGAACTATCGGCTAAAAGACTCAATAAGAGAGGTTTTACAATATTATCCATTACAATTCATATAAATCATCAAAATAAACAAAGAATACTATTGTATTCGTATTGTTTTGACAGCAAACATAATCAGATGAACAGAGAGGCGCGTTCTGCCTTCAATTGCATGTTCAAGGTCTTTTATCCCGAGCCTCTCGAGATAAAAAGTGAAAACGCTTCAATCCCAATTTTTTTTTATTTGAATACGATCAACCTTTCAAATGATGGGATTAATGGTCATTTCGTTGGGCGGATGATTTGTAGTTTAGGGAAGATAGAGTTTGGTTGGGGTTACTGTAGGTTTTAATTAAAAAGTGAAAAGTAAAATAATCGAATTTATTACATTAGAAGTCCTGATGTGGGATTAGGTTTGACTCAAGTTGAGTCTAGAATATGCCAAGGTGTATGCCAGATTTTATGTTTTGCAGAATCTGTTGAGGTCAAAATTTTCCAGAAAACCAATTTTTTCAATTTGACAAAATAATAATTATTGATGATAAAATAACGGATAATTAAAAATTACTTACAAAAAAATATTTTTTCTCATGCAAAATCCGCAAAGATACGACTGAATGTTTTTCTCTGGCCGTCTCTCCCTGCTTTCCATATTCCCTCATCTCATTTCTTCGGTTTCCTTTTACCCAAACTTTCCAAAATAAATCATCCCCGTACATGCTATTATCCTTTACCTTCAGGCATTACTTTTATCGACTCTCATTTATTCCCTATTCTTCTTTAAAATACCTCTTTGTTCGACCTCCCTCTAAAGTATTGTTCCCATTCGAACAGATCTTTTCCCATTTCCTTTTCTCTTCCCACAACGAATACAACTGCGTCTCTTGCATAGCGAAGCAGCGAAAATTATTTTATGACCGATTCTTTTTTCTCTCGGATTTGCATTTTGCTTTTTTCCTCGAGATTTCCCCGAGGGAATGCGTTGATTTGGCGTCGAAAGTTTTCATTTCGCCTTCACTTTAAAGTTTTTTTTCAGTTTTTCGAAGCCATTTTGGCTGGTGGCCAAGATGAGTACGGGTGTTTTGGGTTACATACGAGGTGTCGACTTCTCTCACAATGACTTCTCGGTGAGTTATTCTGATTTATTACTTGGTTTGATACAAAGATCGGCACACGACTACCAACTTTTACAAATCAAGTGCAACAAAATTAGTGGATCGAGCAGAAAGCTGAGAATCTATGAAAAGAAAAGGAATGAATAGTATTATATTTTGGTTAGAGATACGAAAAGGACCTCTGATTCATTCAGAAAAATAAGTGCCAGCTAAAGTAATATAATAAATTTTAACTTCAAACGGAATACTAATAACTAAAAACGAATCGAATAACAAGACCTTTTAAGAGGCCCAGAGTTCATTTTGAATCTCTTTAAATCAAAAGGACCGACTAAAATAACATAAATTATATTATACTTGCAGGGTGATCGATTTCCACAAGAAGTGGCTCAAATGGCGCATGCGACCTGGCTCAAACTGAACGACACGAAACTAGAGCAGGTCCCAGACGAACTATCAGATCTGACAAAGCTAGAGCACCTTCAAATGACGAGAAATAGCCTTCAAAACATCCATGGGGAACTCTCGGATCTTCCAAACTGAGATCAGTCATCTTTCGACGTAATCAGGTAAATCTTCCTTCTTATTTTGGAGTTTAGCCCACGAATCTGTCTTTCAAACATTATGTAAATCCTGGGAAGACATCACGAACAATTGAAAATGCTAATGAGAACGAGGAATGAATATCAAATTTATGTTTCAGATAAAAACATCCGGCATTCCCACTGACATTTTCCGCATGAAAGATCTGACCATAATTGACTTTAGTCACAACTCCCTCAGAGATGTTCCGAACAATGTGGAGTACGCGAAATGTGCAATCGTCCTAAATTTGAGCCATAATAATCTTGAGAACATACCGAACTTAGTAAGTTATGCAAAACTTGTTGTTTGATACTTAAACTTCAGGTCTTCAATAACCTCATCGATCTCATTTTCCTCGATTTATCGCACAATAAGGTCGACAATCTTCCAGCTCAACTCAAGCGTCTGGTCAATATTCAGATTCTAAAACTCTCTTTCAATCCGTTGAAAAGCTTTCAATTTCCAACCATGACGTAAGTAGAAGACAATTGGCATCGCAATACTTGTTTAGAATGCAAAATTTGCGGGTTTTACATCTTCGGAACACTAATCGCACAGCTGCGAATTTCCCGTTGACATTCAATGGAATGGAGAATATCCAAGAGTTGGATCTTGCCGAAAATGCATTGGAAAAATTGCCGGAAAGTGTCTATGAGCTGAAGAAGTTGAGGAAATTGGACATCAGCCATAATAAAGTGAGTAAAATGATATTTTTGATATTAATCTACCCATTTAGCTCACTGAGATCAATGTCCCCGATGATGCCTTAGAAGAGCTGGAAACGGTCAACTTCAGCGACAACGACTTGCTTTCTCTCCCAGAGGGCATCGTCAAATGCTCTAGATTGAGAAGAATATACGCAAATTTCAACAAAATTACCTTTGAAGGTAAGTATCCATCTTATACATGATGGAGATCAAATATGCAAAATAAAAGCCAAATTTCAGGGATGCCAAAGGGAATTGGGAAGCTCTTACAACTCCAGATCCTCTACCTTTCTCACAATCGTCTCCAACTGATTCCAGAGGGAGTTTCGAGATGTGTGAAGCTTCAAAGGTTAAAACTAGATAGTAATGGACTTCGTCAGATTCCAGATGGATTATATCTGTTGCCTGATCTAAAGGAACTCGATCTAACAAAGTAAGCAACACGAAGAAAATTGTTTGACAAAAATAAAATTGTTTCCGTTAAATATGTCGTCACCTTCCGATTTTCGCTAACACATTTTCTAGACATAAATTTTTTTCGCTAAAATTTGGTGCGAAATGTAAAAATTTTACAATTGTTTGCCTACTTTTTGTTTTAGACCACCCTTGGAAGACTTACGATCAGGAGATTGTAAAATTGCAGAAATATAGCTGCTTATATTATTCATGATGAAGATAATAAAGTATTTTCTTTTCAGCAACCCCGAAATTGTTATGCCACCGAAACCGAACGAGAAAACCAAAGCCCTAGCCTTTTATAACATCGACTTTTCACTTTCACATCGGGTATGTGTTTTAACAGTTTTTGTCTTTATGTTTTAGATAAGAACTGGAATGGAAAGTTTTGATTAGGCTGACGCATTCGGTCGTGCAACCTGAAATCTCTGGTCATTTTAATGTCTTATGCATGCTATTGCTGGTAGTTTAGTTAATTTCAGATGCCAAATCACACGACAAATTCCTCAAATTCATCTGTAGATCAAGGCCGAAGAGATGCTATGCAAAGAAAAAAGGACTTTATCAAGCGGCGAAGGCATCAAGCTGATGAAGATGGAGCCTCCAAGGTGATTGCAGCCATGTCAAAAATGGCCAAAAATAAAGATGACGATGATCAACCAGTAGAAAATGGGGACTCTCTACTAAAGGCACCTCCAAGTTGGAGAGAAAGAATGGCAAATCATCAGAAGAAGCTTGATGTGTCACATTTATTTGAAGCAGACGTTGGACAATATGCAGGACTGTGGATTTGGGATATTGAGAACTTTTATCCATCTCCTACCGATCCATCCGTTTATGGCCACTTCTACGAAAGCGATTGTTATATTATTTTGAAGACAAATGAAGATGAGAATGGTCATTTAACACATCAGATCTACTATTGGATTGGTGATAAAGCAAGTTTGGACAAGGGAATGTGTGCTGCCGTTCATGCCGTTCATTTGCGAAATCATTTGGGAAGTGACTCGAGTACTCATAGAGAAGATATGAATGATGAAAGTGATGAATTCCTTGATCTTTTTGATGACGATATAACTTATATCTCGGGTGGAAGAACTCAGAGTGGATTCTACACGGTTGTTAAGCCCAAATTTGTGACAAGGTAAGGTTTATATTATTTTAGGTATAGTTGTTGATGAAAGTTTGTAATTTTTATGTCTTTAGGTTATATCGAGGTTCAGTTGAAGGTCAGAAAGTGAATATGGAGCCAGTTCCCTTGAACTACGACTCTCTGGATCCACGATTCGTATTTTTGTTACATACAGAGAAGACGATTTGGATTTGGCGAGGAGTCAAGGCTAGTGTAAGTTAATTTGATGTGTTTTAAATTTATTTTGATACTTGAATAGCAATACGATGGAGGATTGTACTATATTATTTTTGCAGAACACAACAGCGAGTAAAGTTCGACTGTTTGCGAGCAAATTAAACAAGAGAGATCGAAAAGATAGAGCTGAAATTGAAGAATGCACACAGACCAGATGCCCCCCAGAATTTTGGATGGATTTTATTGGACAACCGAAGAGACCGCGAGAGCCAATTATTGAACATGTACCGGACGACTTCAAACCACCGAAATCGATCTTATACTTGGTCAAAATGGGAATGGGATCCATGGAGTTGCCTCAAGTGGAATTGAAGGGAAATAAATTGCACAAAGATGTTCTCAGGACGGATAGGGTGAGATTAAAAGATCGTCTTTTGTGAAAGTAGCACAAATTTTACTTGAAGTATTATGTATAGTGTCATTCGTTTAATATTTTTTTCTTTTTTAGGTATTTATTTTGGATTGCACCAGCGATTTGTTCCTTTGGATGGGCAAAAAAGCGAATCGACTTCTTAAATTGGCCGGTCAAAAAATTGCGGCCGAGCTGCACACCATGATCCAACGTCCTGAATACACAGATTTATGTAGAGAGAATGAAGATGAAGAATCTACATGGTTTAGACAAAAGTTTGCTGGATGGGACGATGTAATTCGAGTTGATTATACAATGACTGCCGAAACTGTCCAACGAAGAGGCGCTGATATCAAAGTGATCATGGAGAAGGACAAGATGAAGGTCGAGACGGAGGCATTATTTACGGATAGACTACCTGGAATGTCTCATGAAGAAAGTGAGATCCTAATGGAGGAATGTAACGCCGATTTGGAAGTGATTGAGAGCTTTGTTTTGGTAAGTCGATGTTGTTTTAGGCATTTGTTACCTAAAGTTTATTTTCTTGCAATTTTGATCCTTAAAACATGGATTTTTTTTTCAGGAAGGCAAAAAGTTTGTCCGACTCCCCAAAAATGAATTCGGAACCTTCTGCACCAAGGATTGTTACGTCTTTTTGTGTCGATATTACGTCACGAATGATGAGAGCGACTTCTCGGATGAAGATAGTTCCGGTGCAACCGAAAGCGGAAGCAGTATTGAACAGAAGAAGTCGGATCATGATCAACCGGACGACTTCAAATGCGTGGTTTACTTCTGGCAAGGCAGGGACGCTGGAAATATGGGCTGGTTGCATTTCACATTCACATTGCAAAAAAAGTTTGAATCTCTCTTTAAGGATAAGCTAGAAGTGGTGAGAATGTATCAACAACAGGAAAATCACAAATTCCTCTCACATTTTCATAAAAAATTGACGATAAAAAGGGGATCTCGAGCCGAGAAGAATAAAAAGCCGAAGCCAAAACTCCCAGAATTATATCAGATGAGGGCTAATGGAAGCTCAGTTAATACGAGGACAATTCAGATAGAAACGTCAGCCAAGAATTTGAACTCAGCTTTCGGTTATATTCTCCTTATTCCAAATGATCAAGAAGTGGTAAAGAAGGAGAAGATCGGAGAGAATGGTGAGAATTTTGATTTTAATACTACTTGATAAGTCTTTTAATTAGGAATTCACTAGAGAGAAAATTAACTTTAACAAAAATACATTGTACTGGACACTTGGATCTCTAAAAAATTTATTTTTAGGCGAAGCAGAAGAGGAATTGGTGGATGAGGAAGAGGAGATCCCCAAATATGGCGATATTTACGTCTGGTTTGGCGATAAATCTGACACCTACTACCATCCGACCCTAAGAAGTATCGCCAATGAGATGCTGAATGCCGAGAACAATTATGATGTCATCGAAATCTATGAGGGCCATGAACCGGAGGACTTCTGGACAGCTCTAGGAGGAAAGAAGAAGTACTCGCAGGATGCGGAGTTTATGAATTACACTCGACTTTTCCGCTGTACCAACGAAAAAGGTCACTTTTGTGTGTCCGAAAAGACGGTCGATTTTTGTCAAGACGACTTGGATAATGATGACGTCATGATTGTAGACAGTGGGAAATATGTGTTGATGTGGTGTGGAACAACAGCCAGTGAAGTGGAATGCAAATTGGCTTATCAGGCAGCGAATGCATATGTGAATAATCTGAAAATGAAAGGCCAAGAAAGACAGCTCATGTTGTCCGTTAAAGGTCTCGAATCTAAACGATTCAGAGAACTTTTCCATGGATGGAGCCATCACAAAGACTTTGCGGCTAGTGTGTTTGATGCTAAATATCGATGAGTCCTATCTCTGAGTCTTTTTTCATCTTATTTTAGTTTAAAATGTCGTTTAAAATATCAAAAATGTATGTCCTGTATATCTAGTTCAATGTTCCGTGTTTGTATTTAAGAATTGGTGCTTTTGAGACCTTCCCCGGTCTACTACTATCAGGTTATTGCCCAAATATTATTAGCATAATCGATTATATTGTCTTTGATCCTTTTGCCTTATCCTTTATTTCTAGTGCCTTAAACTTATTTCCTTTGTATTCCCATGAAAGAAAACCAAAGTTCTGGTCATTTTTCTCTCTATTTGTCTTAAATCCATGGCAATAATGTCAAAATATTTGTGTATTCAATAATGAGTTTCATAATTTATCCTTTTTTGTGTTATGATGTCCAATTTCGTGCAATTTATATAGTTTTAACCATTTCGAAAACAAAATAAACTATTTTCACCACTTCTGTTGTATGTCTAAACACTAAAATGTTTAAAAAAGAAAAAATATATTACACTTCGCCAATCACAGCTCAAATTTTTATTGAAAATTATCGCTCTCGCGAAGCGCATTGAATGGGAATATGTGGATTGGTTGATCGAGTATTGGTAGCATTCACACAGATGTTTACAGTCACATTCATCGCCATTCCGATATGTTTGAGAGATTCTGGAACATATTGGAAGTCCGTCCTTTTGCTCCAGGGAGTGTAATTGAGCTTCTCCTTTTCATAGAGCGCCTTTTCCCATGGATCCATAGTGGGAAGATGATCATTTACCACAGAAGAGAGCTTCTCCAAAGTCGAACTGATGGGAACAATCTGGTGTTTTGGAGAACGGACACGAGTTGTAAACGCAACTTTCCTGGAATTTGAAAAATTACATAACTTTAGTCATCTAAATTATAAAGACCATGTAAAAAGTAACAAACTCACTCAGAACTGCTGTTTTTCTCACTACGGTCATATGAACGGGCGTTTTTCATGTAATGAAGAACTTCTTTGGTCCCTTTCCCGGCTCCCGTTTGAACAATGTAGATATTTTTGGTCTCCGCGTATTTGCTTATGGGCTTGACTTTGACCTTATACTGGTGATCTCCAACCCGATCGATCTGACTTTTCTGACCCAATTTGAACTCATCCTTCTTCACTGATCGCTGAAATAGAAAAATTATGCCTTTACCAGTACTAATTCACTCACTTCCGCCTTTGAATGCGAATAAGTCGGGCTCTCAAGAGTTTCTTCGTCTGGAGAGACGTCATCAGAACTCGATGACTTCTAAAAACAGATGAAAAAAAAAGAATTTACATACCGTAGCAATCTTGACTCGCCTTGCCCCTCTTCCAGCCAGTTCCCTTCCTTTTTTCGACTTTTTATTTCTCTTTGGTCTACTCGATGAAGACGATGTGGCCAGAGGTTTCCAAGCCACAATTCCGCTGTCCGAAATGCTGTTGGAACTGTGGGATTCGATCTTTGGATTATACTCTCTGCGATGCGGATTGGGGGCCAACTTCTTCGCTTCTTCTTGATTCCTGTCTTCTAAAACTCCACTTTTCAATCTTGTCTTACCGTAACCTGAAGGCCAACAAAGAATAATAGTAGTAACTCACTGCGACCCAAAGAAGGAGCCTGCTGACTTCTTCTTACAGGATTTGGTGCTCTTCTCTGATTGTGCATTTTTTAAGGGACACGACCGCCCGGCCCCAGGACAACTGAAAGACAATGGAAAACAAGGCAGGGAATTGCGACGATTTTTTGGTCGAATAGGTGTTGCACAAGCTTTCGAAAAACCACTTATTAAAAAAAAGAAACAGCAAAAAATGGTGAAAATGTGAAGATTGCAAGTATACACAAATAATTTAATCAATGCTCCAATTAAATTGGGACTTCTTCTTTTTCTTTCTGTCCTGCATCATTAACCTCGGAGAGCTAGAAAAATGGAGAATCGATATTAGGATGATCATCGTATTCCCTTACCTTAGCATTCTCAACCAGAAGCTTGGCCAAGTTTTTCTTCCCTTCTTGAATCATCTTCGCATAATTCAACGAGTCCACAACAAATTCAACATAGCCCAGCTTTTGATAACGATTCACTAAAAGCAGAAGAAAATAGGATAAAAAACAGTCTTACCAAGTTCCGAATCTTCCTTGATGTTCTTCGTTTCTCCTGCGATCTCGTTCTTCAGCGATTCCAACTTTTTCATGGCTTTGAGATAACGTTTTCTCGCCTAAAATGGTCGATTTAGGATCAAGTCCATTCACTTACCACCCGAATACGCTCTCCATATCGAAAGAGCTGATATTCTCGGTCATACTTCTCCATTTCTCGAGCAAGTTGATATTCCTAAAAAAAGATAACGTAAATTAATATTAAACTCTTACAGGTGCTTCCGGGTCCAAAGCCGCACTGCCAGCCGCAAGGGTTTTTTCTTCTACAATCTTCAATTCCACAGCCAATTCATCCATACGGAGATTATGATGACGTATCAATCTGTCCAAACTTAATTTACCGCATTTTCCTAGAGCTTCCTTTTCTTTGACCAACCAATCAACATGTTCCTTCAAGGCTGAAACAAATATAATATTATATAACATTGACTAAATGACAAGGGTGTTGCTAATGGGTCTCGCAACGGTTTATTCATACCTTTTGATTGGGCTTGTTTTGTCCACAACTGCCTTCGAAGTCTGACGTGTTCTTTAACTAAACACAAAAATATCAAAAGAAAGAACGAGCTCACCCAGAGCACCATAGCCAACATCGCTCTCCTGAACACCATTTCCTGCCAGATACTCGTCAACCATTTCGAGATAACCATTAACATCATCTTCTATGATGCCGTATGCGCCAAGTTTGTGTGAATCCATACTGGAAACTACAACCACATAAATTTCGTTTCCCAACTTCGAGATCTCAGTGGAAATAACACCCAAACGATGCACAAACTCAAAACAGAAAATTATTCATTGATTAATCAAAATAACAACAAAACAATCAACAATAACAAGGTAATTTGGATATCTACAACGTTACTACTAACCTTTGAAGCTAACAAGAAACAAAATAAACCTCTAAACAAAACTCTAGAATCCAAAAAAGTTATTTTCATTTTTATCGACACTGTTTGCCAAGCTGAAATTAAATTGAATATCATCTCCATTCTCCTCCGCGTCGTCCGAGTTGAACAAATTGAAGTTAAATCCTCCATCATGAGTATCGTTATCCCCCGAATTGCTTGCCAAATTAAGAAAATCGACTGCTGGGTCGGCCGAGTTAATGCTGGTATCGATTATCTGTCCCAAGATGTCTCCATTTTGGGAGTCATTTACATTTTTGGTGGGATCAAAGTTGCTGAATGAGAAGGAAGTATCTGAAATTATAAATACCATGGATAATATATGAAATCTTGCCTTCGATATTGAAAATAGGTTCGCTCTCCTTCTTTTTGCTCAATTTCTTCTCTGGAATCTTTGGGACCGCAAAAACTGGGGATTTGGGGGAAATTCCTTTTACATCTTTCTTTCCCTGGCCTGTCAGCGGAAGAGAATCGCCCAATTTGAAGCTATCATCCTTTTCCTAAACACAGAATTGCATAATAGATAACGGTTACCTCATTGTCATCAATGATGATACTATTATTAATATCATCATTAATATGGAACCCGAATCCTTCATCTTCTTCCATCTCTTCGTCTTCTCTATTTTCTTTATCCTTATTCTGCTCTTCAAACGACTTATCGTCATGAATCAGCACGCTATCAGAGCGATTATGCTCATCATCGTCTACAATGACCACCGAATCTTCTTGGCTTTCATTTGATTGGGCCACATCTTCCTCTTCAACTAAAAAACAGCAAAATAAAAAAGTTCTTGATTCAATTATTACTTAAATCAAACCTTTATAAAAACACATACCTTGACTCTCATTATTTTCTTCCATATCTTGTTGATCCTCCTCCATAATGTCTTCTTCTTCCACTTCATTACTCCGGTGACCTTGTGAACTGTAATCCGAGACGAGAGAAATTGCCTGGCTGTTAATTTGAGGGGCAACTACACTTTCTGTATCACTGGAGTATCCTTTTTGCTGTGAGGCAACCTTTTCGACCTGAACTTTCGGCTGAACATGAACTTTGCAAAGTTTTGTTACATTCTCCTTGTTCTGAAATGACCGCGCACTCGGAGGGCGAGGTGTGTCCACATGGGAATGCTTTATAATATCTGGAGATTTGCAATCCTCTTCCAAGGAGTCATCAGTAGTGGAATTAAACTAAAAATAAAACTCGAAACGAATGAAAAGCTTACTTTAGCATTTCTGACCAACAAAACGGCCAACTTCTTCTTCTGATCGTGAATCTTCTTGGCGGTAATCACTGATTCCAGTATAAAATCGTGGTAATTCAGCTTCTGGTAACGATCCACTGAAATGAGCAATAAAAACAACACAACTTTTATCTTACACTTGTCATAGGCCTCATGAAATAGTTTTAATTCCTCATCGTATCGTTCTTTTATCTTCAACTTCTCGTTTTCAGCATGTTCAGCCCGAATTTTTGCCTAAAAGATAAGAATAAAATAGAATTTGACTACCTGATGCAGCTCGTCAAGCCATTTTCGATTCTTCAGCTCTTCCTCATAAGTATTCTTGGCCAATTTGAGTTGATCCAAGTCCGGAATCTCGACATTTTCTTCGTCCGACGATACCTAAAATTAATTCCAGACCTTCATGCCGATTCTTACGTCAGAATCCCTATCAATACACGACTTTAACATTGCCTTCATCTTCAAATTGCGTGCCAGCTCATTTTTCCTGGCTTGATGAAGGCGCTTCAGAGTGTTCAAACGATCCAATTTGGCTTGACCCTCCCGCTCAAGAGTCGCTTTCTCTTCCATCAACGATTTGAGATGCTCCTTCAAGGCTAAAACAAAAAACGAAATATTTAATTTATATTACACTAGGCAAAAAAATTTTATTCATAAAAATGTTACCTGAAATCTTCACTTACCATTGTTTTCGCAATGTTTCATCTTCAGCTTTCTATGGAGTTCAGCGCGTTGACAAACTAAAATTTTGAGAGTTAATAAATAAAAAAACCTACTCAGAGCATTGATATCAACAGCATCTCTACTGGAACCAGAATTTGTAACTGTAGAAGCCATTTTTGATGTAAAATTTGAAATCTCAAGCTAGTCGACGACTTCGGACGAAATTCTCTTTTACAGTTCGAAAAAGTTTTCGTGGTGGGGCGCAGAGGGGTCAGCAATGCTGTCTAAAATACATACAGTGTGAAATGGATAAAAAATTGTAAGAAGTGCTGTTAACTTTGCAATTACTCTATTTAGACAGTGCAATTCAGATGAAAAGTTAATTCTTATGTCATTGTATATAAAACTGTTGCCTTTAATTCTGGTGAGAGACAAAGTCTAACTGAAAAGGCGATAAGAAGACTGCGTATATGTTTGTGCAATCGGAAATTAAGTTTATTTAAGAAAACATAATTTGAAACACTTTCCAATCTGTTCTTTTTTCACTCAGTTCCCGCAACAGGTCTTAGACACGTTGTCCATGTGCTCTATGAATCCGATACTCCCATTGAATCCTTATTTTTAGACATTGCTGCCAATCTTATAAAAGTCGATGATGAAACTACTGTTAAATACATTGATGTTGCACAGCCAAAACAAGTGTTGTGTTTATCAAAAATATAAAATTGATACCAGTCTGCAATTAATATACAACCAACAACAAGCAATAAAAAATAATACTGACAATGAGATATTTGAACTCTTCACTTTTTGACTGTAACCACCGCTGCCGGATCTCCACTGAACTCAACATTACATCGGATGTCATCGATCGACATTAGCATTACAATTGGTTTGTGATCATCTTGACGCTGATATAACATTTCTCCATCGAACGTTAGTAACTTGTATTTGCGGGCTCTTATTAGAAGGCCAACCACCTGAGAGAAAATGATTAGAGGTTCAACAAAAGAGTTTTGGGATTTTGGTGACCATTATCTTTATTTTTTATCTGCCTTCTTTCTCTGGGCCATGCGTTGAAACTCTTAATAACTTGCGCTTTAAGTTACCTATTCCCGGATCCTTCAAGAGAAGGAGCATTTGAAACGAGGAGGTCCGGGCAGTGAAAAAAAGATTTGTCCGTTGCAAATCGCAAGAAAAAATCTGTTGTGTCTCAAAAAATTACATTCTCAGGCTGCGGCAAGTTTCATCAAGCCGCACCCAGACCCCTTCTCAACCCCCTTTACCTTATCCGAATAAAACTCATAGAGCTTGAAGAGATAGCCAAATTTGATTGTCCTCCCTTCCAATGGGCCTTCTCCGTATTTATGGATAATCTCGCACAGATGCAAAACCTAAAATAAGACCGTCACCAACTCAGGTGTACGATTTTTACCTGATTTAAAATATAATTTCCGGCTTTGATTCCTCTTTTTTCCGTCAGCGATCCCTTGGTGGGCCGACCATAATCCGAAGCTGTCTTATCGTATTGTTGTTGCTCGTATGTGTTCGAAAATGGATTTCTAAATAATTTACTGTATGAAGAACACGGTAAAACAATTGTAAAACTTATAGGACAGCTTGAAAACCTCCTACTTTTTCAATTTGTGATCGGTATCGCCAGCAATGGTATTGAATTTGGATATCGTATTTCGGACACTCATTTCTGGATGATTAACCTATATAATAAATATAAAGCTAAAAATAAGAAAGAACTTTACTGACAAAAAACAAAAACACGAGAGAACGAGCAAAGAAGTGGAAAAAATCTTCACCGATTTATTCTTGGAAAAAGGCGAGATCAAAACATTCTTTAGAACGACAGAGGAACACCTGTTGAGGACAAGGGGTAAGCCGAGAGCCCTAATATGAGAGCTTCAATAAGTTCAAATAAATAAAGTTATTTTGCATGATAACCTCTCATTCTTTTACGCAATGACTCTAAAAAATATTTTTGAATATCTCGGAGTGAAAAGCAAAAGTATTAATTTTTAGGATACCCATGCACATTCACAGTAAGAAAAATTTATATAAAACCAAAGGAACAAAACTTTGATCACTTCTTCTTTAAAACCTATTTTCTACAACTAAATATATTCGAGCCACAATTTTTTTAGATTTTTTTAAGTGATACTTTGAGAGCCTTCAGTACATATAAATATAAATAAGATAACAGAAGCCCCATCTCAGGTCAGCCAAATATATACTCCATGTTTTGGCCCGGTCCCTGGAAACAAACGACCTTTTTTTGATTGCAAATTAACCCGTTTTTGAAAATGTCAGCTGGCATTCCGATTTCCTCACGTTGGAACGCTTGCGAAACGGGATTTGGATGAGACGGATCGAATTTTCACTTTTCTCTCTCGAGATCCTTTGGCCCCTGAGGGTTTGACAAAAAATAAATAAAGAAAATTTAATTCTCGTTCCAGGGACAATAGGAATACGTTCTTTTCAAGAGCTTGGGTTCACGCGGACCGGGGAAAGTTTTGAAGATTTGTGGATAAATAGGACGTTATTCATTAATCTCAGTCATCATGAACAACCTTGAACAACACGGTATTTTTTTTGTTACGAAATCTCGGCTAATCCTTCATATTCCTAATCACAGATTTCGCATTTTGTTAATTTATTATTCCATTTCTCTCTTCAAGGAGTTGCAACGTTTGTTCTTTATCCGTCTAGGCTTTTCTCCAATTCTCAAGTGGCCAATTCTTTGAAGATTTGTTTTACAAAACTTGTTTTCCTTTTGACATTGAAAGATCTTTGGCTTAAGGCTAACTGTTTATTACCAATTTGTAATAATATTCTTCAACAATTCGTAAATGTTTTATCCAATCACCGACGCTGTGTTTTCCATTGCCGTTACAACGATCGCCTCCGGTTCTGAGCTAACCTTTCCACAAGTAATTGTGAAAATAAATTGTTTCATTTTCAACATTAGGAAGGTTCGATAGGGTTTTACAAAGTACAGAGTAATTAGTGAATTCACAGCACTATAAAGATCAATAAAAAGAATCGCTAACTCCATGAGGACATGATTTTCTCCACGAAAATTTAGGACGACAAGAATTATTCCAATGGAAGCGGGAAGAATAATGAAAAAGAAGGGGGTTGAAAGCTGAAAATTATGTAAATAAAGTTGTACATGTTCTCATTCTCTCTTAAAAAAGGTTTCTTATCGCCTCATTAAAAATTCAATGCTAAAGTTAAAAATTCAATGCTCTACATGTAACCTCTCTGTGTGACCTACGTAGAATTTGAGAAAGGGAAACTTCCTCTTTTAGAAACTCGGGCTTCTCCTTTTAAAACACACCAGCCACAGATCTACTTTTCTTTACCTGAATACCCAAAGCAATAGTCAGTTGCCGATGTAATCGATAAGTTACTTTGGAGAAACTAGCCTTCTTTGAATCCAAAATTCGCAAAACCATATAAACGCAGCCAATTGAGATGACTTCAGCCGCGAAGAACCCAAAGAAAACAAGGCCTGCGGCAATTGCGGTGAATTTGTTACTAGTATCGATTAAAACCACAACCTTCCCAGAGATATCCGGGAGCACACTTTCCGGATAAGTTGACTGCATTTCGAGGATTTTGTTATAAACTTCCTATTTAAAAAATTATGACTTTGAGTAGTTTGAACGCCTACATTTTGTGGAACTTGCATTTTATGGGCCAAGAAAACAGTGCCGGCGGAGACAACGAAAGATGAGAGGTAACAAACAATCCAAGTGTTCCATGAAATTACAAATTCTAGTATCCGTTGATCTTCTTGAAGGATGGCAAAGCGATAAATAATACAACCAACCTGAGTGGACATCGCATAACCCGCACTATTGACAATAATGACTATCTGGAAACATGGTCTAATCATCAGACAGCTACACCCTCTTGAACTTATCTCAGAAATTGATTTTATGTTTGTCTACTTTTTTCGTTTGATTTCTGGGATGATTGGTGCGTGCACACGAACTACAAGTGATCATAAAATTAATTTTTTATATTATATATATTCGCTAGGAGGCTTGCTTTGGCTTAAAATTGACGTTTGAGGCCTATAACATAGTTTGATAAAGGCAGTTTCTGCTGCGAATGAGTTCGTTGTACCGAGGTTTAACTGTATCTTATTGTTATAAAACAAACATCAGTACATAATTATCAACGGCAAACCAGAAAACCCTGCGTTTACATATTTACCTTGGATAAAAAAAGATTACATAAACAAGATGACAACACCGTTGCTTACCGACATAACAGCGCCATTGCTTTGAAAATATTTGAGAGGCCCTTCGATGATGTCTCCTTGCAATCCAAAGATCGGATATGGTTTGACAAGAATTCCTAATGAAAATGCGAAAAGGAAATCCATTACCTACAAACATTAAATGTAACTTCAGCTCGCAGGGATCAGAACTACTCACTGTAAAGTTGATGAGAAATCGCTTATATGTCCTCATACTTTCAGGCGATTCAAATAAAACCACATAAATCACAATAATCGGCAATGCCATGGACAAAGTGCTGACTGAAGATAATGCGATGCTAAAGGATGAAGTTCCATTCATTGAAAGCAAAGAAAACCACTTCCAGCCTGATGGTTTAAATGTTTAAAAACAACTCTTATACCATACATAGGTTGGACAAGTCACCTGGAATTTTCAAAGCTTGTTTTCTGAGTTGTATGAGACACGTTTAGTTTTCATTTATTCAGCCCAAGCGTAGTTTCAGGTGCCACAACTGCAACGACTTCCGGTCCTTTCCCAAATATTTTACACACAGCAAAGACTCAATTTCAATTTGTTTGACAAATAAACTCGTATAAAGGGTAATTAGAGAGTCGGCAGCATCATAGAAGTCAATAGAGATGACAAAGAGTGGACTGTAGTTCTCGTTTACACTCCAGTAATTAGAAGTCGCCAAAACGCTGAGTGTTATCGGGAATATTATGAAGATATTATACATGAGGCTGGATAAATAGAGCTTGATTAAATTATTTATTTTCGTTATACAATAATATAACAAGTTTATATTTTTGCTGCAGACGCCACGGACAAATAACGCCGTAGCATTATGTCCTGTCCCGCCCCTTTTTATATCTTTTGCCCTCGTATTTAAGCTCGGTCCGTTCTTGGAAGCGGCGGAATAGTGTGTATTTAAAATGTTGTTACGTATACTGTAGTTACTTTTTATCGTTTTTTGTATATAAATAAATATTACAATTATTAAAGACGTAGTGTTCTTTATAAATATGAATAAGGGAGTTATCTGACAATGAGTTCAATTATGATTCCTGTCATTGGAGGGGCTAAGAGTAAGATCTCAGGTATACTGTACATGCTCAACCCTCCACAAAGAGAACACTGATTTGGGGTACAGAGTAGCACCATGGCATCATAGCACTGATCTCATTTCTTTACATATATGGTAAAGAAATCTTCGCATATGAGAGAGTATAGAAAATGAAGAGAGACGGCCGAAGAAAATTATTTCTCAGTAATTTCTTTGTGAGATATCGGCGGAGGAAATTTGATTTTTATAGTGAGATTGTAGGCTACACATCAAACACAAATGTGCTTTTTAAAGAGCAACAAGCGCCGAGAAAGACGTTATATACATATCTTTGCCACCACTGATAACAGATCTCGCATTTTGTTAATTTATGATTCTATTTCTCTCTTCAAGCAGTTGCAACGTTTGTTCTTTATCCGTCTAGGTTTTTCTCCAATTCTCAAGTGGCCAATTATTTGAAGATTTGTTTTACAAAACTTGTTTTCCTTTTGACATTGAAAGATCTTTGGCTTAAGACTAACTGTTTATTACCAATTTGTAATAATATTCTTCAACAATTCGTAAATGTTTTATCCAATCACAGACGCTGTGTTTTCCATTGCCGTTACAACGATCGCCTCCGGTTCTGAGCTAACCTTTCCACAAGTAATTGTGAAAATAAATTGTTTCATTTTCAACATTAGGAAGGTTCGATAGGGTTTTACGAAGTACAGAGTAATTATTGAATTTGCAGCACCATAAAGATCAATAAAAAGTATCGCTAACTCCATGATAACGTGATTTCCTCCACGGAATTTTAGGACGACAAGAATTATTCCAATAGAAACGGGAAGAATAATGAAAAAGAAGGGGGTTGAAAGCTGAAAATTAAATAAAGTTGTATTATGTAAAATATGGTCTCAAATGAAGCAGAGGGAGGTCTCTACACATACGTAATTTGATAAAACTGCGTAGCCGAGGGCCGATACTTTTGTAGGCATACGTGTACTGGTCTGTTTCAAGGGAAAGTTTTCGTCGAAGGCTCGATTTCTAAATGCTCTGTGGAATGGCGTTAGCCGTTTTTCATGCGGCACGCCTTCGACGATTAACTTCCTTATTAGGAATATGTTTACTAATTTTTTTGGGTCAGAAATTGGTCAAGATTGGACGCTACCTTTTTCAATTCTAAGCCGGGCAAAGAATAGTTTTTTGTAGGGGAACTGGTTTCCTTTACCTGAATACCCAAAGCAATAGTCAGTTGCCGATGTAATCGATAAGTCACTTTGGAGAAACTAGCCTTCTTTGAATCCAAAATTCGCAAAATCATATAAACGCAGCCAATTGAGATGACTTCAGCCGCGAAGAACCCAAAGAAAACAAGGCCTGCGGCAATTGCGGTGAATTCGTTACCAGTATTGAGTAAAAACACTACTTTTCCAGAAATATCAGGGATCACACTTCCCGGATAACTTGGATGGACTTCTAGAAGTTTGTTGTAAACCTCCTAAAATAAAAAATATGACTTAAAAAAGTTTGAATGCTTACATTCTGTGCTACTTGCATTTTGTTGGCTAAGAAAACAGTGCCCGCGGTAATAAAGAAAGTTGAGACGTAACAAACAATCCAAGTGTTCCATGAAATTACAAATTCTAGTATCCGTTGATCTTCTTGAAGGATGGCAAAGCGATAAATAATACAGGCACACTGAGTGGACATTGCGTAACCTGCACTATTGATTATGAAGACTGTCTGCAAACATTATAAAATCATCAGACAGCTGCAGGGCTTGATCTAATCTTTGGCATACCTTGGATAATAAAGAATTACATAAAGAAAATGGCATAACAGTTACTTACCGATATAACAGCGCCATGATTTTGAAAATATTTGAGAGGACCTTCGATGATTGCTCCTTGAAACGGAAATATTGGATATGGTTGGACGAGGATTCCTAATGAAAATGCGAAAAGGAAATCCATTACCTACAAACATTAAATGTAACTTCAGCTCGCAGGGTCAGAACTACTCACTGTAAAATTGATGAGAAATCGCTTATATGTCCTCATACTTTCAGGCGATTCAAATAAAACCACATAAATCACAATAACCGGCAATGCCATGGACAAAGTGCTGACTGAAGATAATGCGATGCTAAAGGATGAAGTTCCATTCATTGAAAGCAAAGAAAACCACCTCCAGCCTGATGGTTTAAATGTTTAAACAACAACTTTCAGACCATTGGTCGGATAAATCACCTGGAATTTTAAAATGCCGTCTTCCAGGTTCTCCGTGACATGTTTAACTGTTAATTTTTTCAGCCCATCATGCTAGCAAACGTAGTTTCAGGTGCCATAACTACAATAACTTCCGGTCGTTTCCCGAATCTCCCACAAGATAGATAGCAAAGCGTGTGCTTTAATTTGTTTGACAAATAAACTCGATAAGGCTTTACAAAATAGAGGGTGATTAGAGAGTTGGCAGCACCATAGAAATCAATGGAGATGACAAAGAATTGACTGTAGTTCTCGTTTACACTCCAGTAATTAGAAGTCGCCAAAACACCGAGTGTTACCGGGAAATTATGAAGATAAACGGGGTTAGGAGCTAAACATTGTAAGATTTTGGTAATTTAGGGATTGAAAGATTGGGAATCTGTTAAAATACAGCTTTGAATACTTAAGACCATATAGAGGTTGCCAAAGAAAGCCTTTTTTCGGGACTTTTCCCTGACATGCATGGTATGTTTGTTTTCTTACCTGAACCCCTAACGCAATAGTAAGTTGTCGATGCAGTTTATACGTAATGTTGGAAAAGCTCTCCTTTTTTGCTTCCAATTCACGTAAAATCATAAAAACACAACCAAAAGAAATGAACTCTGCGGCGAAGAATCCGAAGAATACAGCGCCAGCTGTGATGGCCGCGAAGGTATTGTCATAATCAAAGTAAACCACTATTTTGCCACTTATGTCGGGTACTTTTAGATTAATGTCAGGCTGAACTAGTGTCATTCTCCCCAGAATTAACTGAAAAAACAGCATGTGAGGTGCACTTTACAGTCGTTTTCTTCAAATTAAGTTTTCAGCTGACCTCTTGAGGCATTAGAAACTGTTTTAACAAAGATGCCGCAAAAATGCACACGCCAAATGCCGATATATAACAGACAACCCATGTTGTAGTAGACACCACAAAGTCGACTATTCGAGTGTCTTCTTGGAGGACTGCAAAGCGATAAATAATGCACGCACACTGGGTAGACATTGCATAGCCAGCAGTCGCCACAATCCCACCTGCCTGAAAAGAGTAGGAACGTGTGGTTCAGAGGGATCACTTCTTTTGTTTTTACAAACTTTAGCTCTTAGTATTTGAGCTGACCGTTTTAGGTAAAGTTTTGACAAAGAAATGTCTCAGAAATGTAGTAAAATTCTCTGTACATATATTAGTAATATTGCGCTCTCGTCCGTACCGAAGCAAAAGCTCCATAGCTTCCAAGATATCTAAAAAGCCCGTTGATCACGAATCCGCTATAAGGAAACAATGGATCTGGATTTGACAAAACACCCAATGTAAAAGAAAAGATGATGTCATGAACCTAAAGAGAACATCTTCATATCATTCTATGACGTCTGACTTGCCGTAAAATTGATAATAAACCTTCGGTAAGTCTTCATCGAAACCGGAGATTCCATAATAACGACATAAATCACAGTTAACGCCAAAGTGATCGAAATAAAGCTCGTAATATACAGATAAATAGAATAGGGACTTAAATCCACCATATACATGTGTACTTTACTGAGTCTGTGTTATTTGTTAACCGGTCTGCGATTGTATCTTATATATTTCCACCTGGCCGCAGGCTTTTAAACATAAATTCGGTGTGCTTAATGTAAAAGGGCAACTTTATATGTATGTAATGTATAATTTTTAATGTGGAAAGACTAATTTATTATGCATAATCTGCAGGATTACGCCTTACATCAACACCGAGATTACTGTACTTTCTGGGGCAGAAGCCACCATTATTAAAGAGTCTTCTCTACAAAGCCGTCCAAAAGAAATAAACTGAATAAAATGTCTGATTTTGGACAGTAAAAAGTCGCGGTAAGGCTTAATAAAATAGAGGGTAACCAGCGAATTGGAGCTGCCGTAGAGCTCGATGAAGTTGATCATCATCCGGCCAGTTTGCAGACTCAAATTCCATCGAAATATTTGAATGATTCCGTAGGAAACAGGGAGAACAATGAAAAGAAATGGTGTTAGCAACTGAAATTGAGCAAAACACTTGTTAATTTTACAAATTGGTTACCTGAACACCCAACGCAATAGTGAGTTGTCGGTGAAGTTTATAAGTGACCTTGCTGAAGCTTTCTTTCTTTGCCTCTAACATCCTCAGCAATACAATTACAAATCCAATTGATACAACTTCGGCTATCAAGAACCCAACTGTTATAAAAACTCCAGCGGCAATCCCGTAATCACTTCGATAATCAACGTAAAAAATGATAGTTCCATTGAAGTTGGGAAGCGGAACTCCCAGGATCTGACAGTCGGCCATCAAAAGTTCTCGCACTCTCTGCAAATAACTCATTAGAAAATTATCTTACAATGGTAATAAGAGGTCTAGAAGACACGTTAACCGAAGCATCCTTACCGCCTGCGATGGTTGAAGCCGAGCAAAGATAAAGACCGACACAGCACTAACACACGCCGCGATCAAATAGCCATATATCCAAGATTTCCACGAAAGCACCAAATTCATCCACCATTGCGAATTCTGAAGGACCGCAAAACGATAAGCAAGGCAACAACATTGTGTGGATAAGCAGTAGCCAGCAGTGTTGATTATCAAAAGCAGCTAAAAATGAATTTATCGCAATTCCGAGGACTCACTGACAACACAGCTCCCGTCTCTCCAAGGTATCGAATCGGCCCTTCAATGTACCCTGCGGCAAGTGGAAATAATGGATTCGGTTTGACTAGAACGCCAAGGGTAAAACAAAACGAGAAATCGAATATCTAAAGATTACAGGGTTTGTACACATATACACACATGTAAATACGTCAATTCAAAGTTTAATAAACCCAAATAAAGATAAGAACTTACTGTAAAATTGATGATATATCTCGTGTACCCCGTCATAGTTCGAGGTGAATGGAAAAGAACGACGTAAATCACAAGGGCGGACAAGAAAACGGAGAAGATACTTGCTATTAGGAAGAGAGTGTCAACGAACATGCACGACTTTGAACTAGTTGTCCTTTAGTTCTGCGGCACAATCATAGATTTTCACCTGACTTTTTGGCCGTCGCTTTCCCGGTGAATTCGAAATATAAAAAGTCAAAGTATTGTGGTGTCTTGTCGTTGGTTATGAACATTTTACATGTGTGTTTGTCTTTGATTTTTGATATACGGGAAGAAGGTGGTGGCCAAAACAAGATAAAAAAAGAAGTCTTTGCGGCTTCCGTGCGTCAAAACAATACACTTGGTCAAAAATATATGAATTCAATTAACAACAACATCAACAACGATGCGACTGGATAGACGGGAGTTACACTCAGCCGTTTCTCAATAATGTCATCATGTTTTAGGCGAAGAAAACCTCGTATTTTTTAGACTACAATACTCCGATAAGGCTTGATGAAATAAATTGTGATGACTGAATTGGCAAAGCCATAAAATAAAGCTCAAAGCAAATTACAACGAAGCGACCGAAAAGTCTCGGAGAATAGGTGTTGATGTAGGGAATGATGACAATGGCTGGGAAGGGGAGCACTATGAATAGAATTGGAATTAACAGCTGAAATTTAAATTTATTCAAATTTAACGAATGATCGAATTGGTAGAGATATCTATAGAGATGTGTGCGAAACACTGAAGGGAAATCTGATATCAGCGCATGCAAAGCACTGGCTAAGATTTCCAAGGATTCATAGGAACCCTACTAGGCCGTTCGCAAAGCACTGTGCAATTTCTTGCTTTTTGCACCGTGCAAGAGTCTTTTTTTTCGGCTGTCGCTTGCACTCTGACGTTTTTTGCACAGTGCAAACACCAAAAATCACTCCAGCGACTTTGCGAACAGACTAGTACAATATTATATGAGCAAATTACTTTTGTAAATTTTGAAAAAATCTGCTTGTCGTCTCTCACCTCCAACAAATTACTGTAATATAATATATTGTATGATTTTGTTATGATTTTTTACTCTAATATTTCCTGAGCGCCTAAAGCGATAGTCAGTTGTCGATGCAGTTGATATGTGCGTTTTGAGAATTTATCTTTTTTGGTTTGCAATTTCTTGAGAATGAAAGTAACGGAGCCAATGGAAACAAATTCAACCGCAAATAACCCAAACAACGCAAAAAATACCGTAATCCTTGAGAGATTACCATAAACATCAACGTATAATAAATAAAGAGCCGATCTTTGGTTACCGGGACCTCGGCCAACGGAAACGAAGCGGCAGTTCTTTTTATCCTCCGGGGATCAGCTGAAAAAGAAATATTTTATTTTCGCTCAGTGCAAAAAAAGTTTTGTTTCACTGCACAGTGCGGAAAAGCAAAAATTTGCCCACTGCACCGTGCTAATGGGAAACAGCGACAAATCTTTCGTCAGATTATTGCACAGTGCATAAACAAAACGTTTCATTTCACCGCACAGTGCAAGACAGGCGACTTAAAAATGAAAAGGGAAATCTCCGGAAATGATGCACAGTGCGGTCAAAAAGCATTGCGACTCTCAGTTCAGAGCGTTTTTTCAGTGGTTCGTCGCGTTGTCGCACTGTTTCAAAAAAAAGTTTTGTTCTCAATGGAAACAGAACTGTGCACAAAAGATTTGCAGGGTGCGGAAAAATGGAACGGTCGATTGCACAGTGCAAAAACGAGGTGCACAGTGCAGGGGATTTCAAAGACCGAATGCACGGTGCATGTGGTTTTCGCACAGTGCAATAAGAAAATGCTCGTCTACATTATGCACAAAATAAAAAAAAAATAAAAAAAATGTCATTAAAAATACAGTTCTCACAGCTTGTGGAACCTGAAGTTTGACAATGTAAATCTCGGCGATAATGGTAACAACCACCGAAATTGTAAAAGTTTTGGCCCAAGATCTCCATGAGAACACAAGCGCCAAGAACTCTTTGCTGTACAGAACGGCGAAGCGATAAGCAAGACGGTTGCATTGCGCAAGAATCGCGTGTCCAGCGGCAACCGTGACGAACACAACCTGAAATACGTTTACCATCACAAAAAAGAACGTCTAACTTTTTTGATTGTCTTTAGTACTACTCGGCGCAAAAAGTCCTGAGAATTTATCGCGCACCGAAATTTTGTCGCGCGCCGAAAAAAACGATTTGTCGCTGAGAAAATTGGGAATCGCGCGCGACGTAAGGCAAAAAATGCAAAATGCACCGTGCAAAATGATGTTTTTGGGTCAAAACGCACTGTGCGAAGCCGTTTTTTCGCGATTTTCGAAACGCACAGTGCAAATTCTCAAAAACCGCACCGTGCAAATTCTGAGGACTTTTTGCGCCGAGTAGTACTACTCGCGCCATAAAGTCCCGACAATTTTATCGCCGATGTCGCGCGCGAAAATTGGAGTGCGGTCGCGTAAAAGTGCATGTCGCTTGGGTAAAAACGGAAAATCGCCGCGACGCCCGCGAAAATTTGAGCAATATGCACCGTGCAAAATTGTGGGGACTTTATGGCGCGTCTCTGTTAGTCAGTCCAAATCTTTTTGGAGGTAATTGGTGCCGACACAGATATCTCTCTAAAATCGCAAGAAAATCCGAGCATCCCTATTATAGAAACCCCCTGCAGTATCGCCAAAATGGCGAAACAACCCGTTGACATAAGCACCGGTAAATGGAAACATCGGCTCTGGTTTGACAAAGACGCCGAGAGCAAAAAAAAATCCCAAAGCTAAAATACGTCATTTTCCATTTCCTCTGTCGCTTTTTACCGTAAAATCGGCGATAAATCTTGTGTAGCCCCGCATATTGCATGGCGAGTGCATTATAACGATGTAAATTACAATTAGAGGTGAGACAATTGATAACAACGAAATGAAAAGAAAGATCCCAACAATATTGAGTAGAGGCGACATGTCGACAGAATAAATGTAACGTTACATGGAAATGGCGATGAAATAAAATTAGAAAAAATGATAAAATGGGAATGCACCTGTTTCATAGCACAAGAGTTCGTATACCGTGAATTCTAAATGAAAAGAGATCAGTAGTGTTGAAATGATTGTCAGACACGTTTGGACATAATTTTAAATTTAATTTATTTGGACTGGTAAAGAGTGTGCAAGGTTGCCCGCATCGGCGTATAAGGGGACAAAGTTGAACTCTAACGAACAGAGAATATGTAGGGCTGTTGGGTTTTTATAAAGTTGAAAAATGAAAGATCATTGGGTTGACCTAATGGAATTTATAATATCATACCATTGGAAACTCTTTTATTACTGGTTTTCGAGCGCGTTCGTAGACTTTAAATACGTTCGTTAAGCTGAATATGTATTATATGTATTTCATATATGTTGAGAAATGAGAGAAAATGGGCAGACAATTGTGACCTCTCAGTTAAATATTTCCAAAGTTTTTAAATTTTTTTGTCCAAAATATGGGTTCCCATGCTGTTTTGACCGCAATGCTTTTACCTACAAAATTCATCGAATTGGGACTGTTGCAAGAGATATCGAGAAATATTAAGTGCACGTTGTATTTTGCTTCAAAAGTCATTGAAAACCTCCAAAAATTGTAAGTCTACGATCTTTTTTGAAAAATTTATTATACTATCCAAATTTGAGACTTATTTTTTGGCCTAAAAATATGAATAATATAATATATACATATTTTTCATGCGGGCAAATAGAGTAAAAAATTGATGTTGAGTTATGTTAATTCAAAATACGCTTGGTTGATGATTCAATAAAATAACCCAGATGATGGGTTGACCCTGTAATTATTATTTTAATATTAGAATTAATAGCCGCTTACGGAGATTCCGTTTAACTTTTGACATAACAAACATAGCCATTTTGGGATATTATAAGCGTTTAATGCACATAAAATGGTTGTTTAGTATTTTCTTGAATGTAATATTAAAAAAACTTTTTTTTATTAAACAGAGGTAAAATACAATTTCTAAAGTTTACTTTGTAATGGTTCCGTCTAAATTCATTTTCATTTTATTTCCCATCCAAAAAGACCTTAATAAAATCACCATAACTTAATAAAACTGTTTATAAAACCGTTGTGACTAATCTTCATTATATACATTCACGCGGTAAATTCTATTCAATAATAACTCTTTAACCTTTTCCAGACAAAATTAAAAACTCGACATTTCTTCTCGATTCACGTCAGCTTTAGCATGCTCACAACGAACAGTTGGTTTGATGTCACCTTATTTGTAATCAGCATGATTTCGATCATTCTACCGGCATTGGTTATTTATTTGCTCCTTTTCCATTCGCCGGCAAGTATGAAAAGTTATGTTCCTTTTGTTTTGAACTTTACGATCCCCGATTTATTATTGGCGTTGGAATTGGGGATGTTCGTACATCCAGACCCAATATTTCCCTTCCCTGGAGCGTATGTCAGAGGAATCTTCGGACATTTGGGAAGCTTTGGGGAAAGTTTTCGGTAAGTTTTCAGTTGTACCCGAATCAGCTCTCAGTTCCCTTAATGCGATCAAGATTTCGAATTTATCGCAGAGAGAGTCTTTGAGGTGGGACAATTTTTCTTCAAAATCAGATCTTTCATCGACGGAGTACTGAAAGCAAAAACCTTATAATAAGTTAATTTGGGACCACTTAGTTACGTATTGGAGACTCGATTAAACTCGATGAGAAGTGCATTTTTTACCAACAAAAATTGGAGTCTTACATGATACGTAGCGTAGTCTCGGTAAAGGCTGTCATAACAAGACTTTTTTTATATATTATACCATTTTTAACGCCAATTTATTTTTAGATGACTCTAATGTTCAACACAGTCGCATTTGCCATTTCTGCGCAATGTTATTGTATCATGTACAGATATGCAATGTTAATGGACGATTTGAGGATCTTTCATGGAATGCTACGGCCAACGACGTGGATTATTGTGTATATCGGGAAATTTACATTTGCTGCGATGAATACCTATGTGCTTTATAAAATGACATTGGAGGGGGATGTGAGTACAAAGAACTCAATCTTTATCTACTTCAATCATAGGCTGCAACGGATGATATGATCTCATTGTATCCCCGGCTAGCCCTTTCGTATGATGGGCTCAACATTCCTGATATATCTAATTCAGTATTAATTTATATGGAAGAATCAGTGGATGTCTTCACTCTCAGTGCTCTTGCTGTTATATTTATAGGGTTCTTTACGGCAGAATTCGTATCAGTTGGTTGTATATATCACATCTTGAGGAAGTTGGAAGAAAAAAGAAGGAATTTCACTGAACATACATATCGACTGCATAGGCAACTGACAACAGTGTTGGCTTTCCAGGTAAGTAAAGACTGCCGATACGTGTGTTGTGATGATTTTGATGATTATGCAAAAACATGGCGTTGTCTTTAGCTAGCAACTCCTGTTCTGTTCATCATGTGTCCTATTACAATATCTCTGATCTGCCAAATTCTAAACTCTGGTTTTAACGCCAGCCTCGGCCAATATGCAATTATTTCGTTGGACCTTTACGGAGCCGCTAATTCGTTGATCACAATTTATTTTGTTAAACCTTATCGAGTTTACGTTCTACGGAGGGTCAACAAACTGATTACAATCATAAGTTGTGGTTTCTACGCAAAGGATATGATCGATGTGAAGCAAGAAGCGACCAGTCGATCGTATAATCAACCAAAAAAACGGTCCAATTCAGTCAGTCCGGCTCTGTTCAAGACTATGGAGTATAAGCCAAGAATGTCCATGTATTAATAAACTTTTACATATCAAAACGCAAAAGGAAAGTTTCGGTAATGTGGTGACCTTCTTCGAATTTAAAGATTTATGGACACAATGAATGTTATGGATAAAGTTTTCATGCCGTATAACAGTTGCGTCATTGCATTGGTTCTTGTGTATTACAAAAATAAAATATACATGTGGGCGTTGCCTTCTTAATAGAATATTTAAGCCGTTTAAACACAACTAAAGGTACTTGAAATTAAAAATTAGTCTTTATTATTTGCAAGCCACATACTTCTCATAACATATACTTATAACGATAAACCGATTTCTCAGAAACCCATACGTACCATTATAGAAAGTTATAGTAAACAATAACTCATGTCAATGGCATGCCTTCAGAGTCAATGGTTTTAGCAACTTTGTTACTGTAAAATTAACAACTTCTGAAAATGGTAAGTAGCGGCTGAACTTAAAATTTCGTAAATATTAATAGCTTCTAAAACGTGAAAGGAAGGTGGTTGTGTTTTGCTACTTGAACCCACTTTAATTCCAAAAATTCTGTATGTATATTGGGTTTGAAGCCAGATACGATTAGATTACAGTGTGTAGGGTTTGAGATTGTTTTTAGAACTTTTTGCATTTCAAACAAAAACAAGATAAACTTTGTTGTTTTTGCAACAGCTCAGTGAGGGAAAGCTTCAGGGGGTTTAGTCTTACAAGACAAGGGTTCCTTTCAAGTCCGCGTTTTGCAGAATCCACCGAGATTTTGAGGTAAACGCTTTCTGTTATTTCGAGGTTCAGCATTCGCTTTTTATGTTCCAAAATAATAAAATTGTAATTCTTTTTGGTTATGTTTTCCCGGGAACTTCCTCGGATTCCTTCTTTTGGATCAAACCAAATTTGTAATTACTTAGGTATACATTGGAATGCGCACATCCATGTCTTAATTTCTTTTCACCTACGTAGAAAAGAGCGCGGAAAAGCTTATCTGAAATATGTATTGTCCAGGTGCAACTGTACCCAATGAAATGTTGTATTGACAACACTCATGTCAACATGTACGGGTTTCTCCAAACGGCGATAAGTGTTGTGTCGATGATACTTTCCTCGATTGTCGTATATGTGGTCTTCTTTCATTCGCCGAGGAGTATGGGAACTTATACGAGGTTTATTATCAATTTTACTGTAAGCTTTTGGAACCAATTTTGCAATTCGAATAAATATTCAAAAAACGTTTTAATTTTTTGAAGCTATGTGATTTTATGATGTCGTTCTGTATTGGATTTGTTGTCCGACCATTTCCAATATTTCCATTCGATGGAGCGTTGGTTGAAGGATTAGTCAGAGCATTGGGAGATACTGGCGGAGAGATTTCAGTAAGTAAAGTGTTTCCCAAGGAAGGTCACAAGGCTTATGTTAAATTGATACCTTAATGGATTCCAATCGTTACTTTGAGGAGGGGAAAAGTTTTGTAGACGGACGACCGTTTGATTTGCGCCAAATGTCATCAAAACTTGTGCAAACTTGACAATTTTCTTTAACAAATCTGTTTACCAACCATTTTCAGTTTGCAATAATCTTGAACGCTTTGGCGTATTGTCTGTCCGCTCAATGTGCCTGCATTATCTATCGATTCTCCGTGCTCTTGGATAATCAAGCAATATTTAGATTCGTCGTTAGTAAAATAACATGGGTATTTGCGTACACTGGTAACTTGATCTTCACCATTGGCACTACATATCTTTCGGTAAATCTTCAGGTCCAACGGGAGGTATGATTTTGATTTTCACTTGAGCGTTTAAGTCCTGTGTGCCTGATTAAACATGCTTGTTCAAGAGACGTAGAATCGTAACAAATGCCAATTTCGAAAGCCCGGATGTAACATTTTGCTCCGTGTCAGCTGGTGTTATTTTTATTTTTTTGTAAAGCATATGTTTCCAGGACTTGCAATACTTCTTAAGAGACACAGCATCCCACTACCCCGAATTACTAATTCCCAATCTGGATAATGAAGTTTATATTTACGCAAATTTAAGTGGAACCATTGCAACAATTACGGGTCTTTTGGTGGTATTTGGATTTATAATCGCGGAGATCATCTCGCTGGGTTGCATGATCATAATCTTTCATCAGATGGAAGTCAAAAAACACAATTTTTCTCAGACTACTTATAAGATGCACAGACAGTTAACAGCGGCGTTATTGGCTCAGGTATGTATGTAAAAGCAAATACATATCTCTGATATCGTTGACTATGACTACATTTTTTATTCTTCCATCAACCTTCAGGTAATAGCCCCGATAATCTTCATCATGGTCCCAGTGATGTACATAATGCTCAGTCGGTATTATCGCTTGGGATTGAGCGAGTTAACCGGACAAGTCTTGGTGTTGTGCATGGACATGTACGGAGGAATCAGCTCAATGATTACCCTTTACTTTATCGCACCATATCGAAGAGTTATATTCAGAGCTGTTTGGGGATGGAAAAGCACTTCGAGAAAAGTGGAGGAATGGAAAACAGAAGCCTGGACTGTAAGAACAAAGTCAATATCACACAGAGGAATGGCTGATGGACTTGGGACGAGTTTGAGAAGAGGATCAAAAATGGTGCCATAATTACTAACAGAGTTCAAGAAGATTATATTGCAATAAAAAATAATTCTGCCTAAAGTAAAATTTAAGAGTGAAGGAATAAGAGTGGTTTTTCGAAACTTTGAAAAACGGCAAAACTCGCTTTCTTTTTTTTTGCCAGAAGCGTCTGGAGCGATTCTCTTTCCAAAACGGAAAGTGTTTCGAATAGGGAAAAACGGTAAGTGAATTTTGCCGTTTTTCAAAGTTTCAAAAAACCACTCTTATTTTATTTACAATTCTCAAACATTTTCCTTTGTTTGAACCAAAGAATCAAAACTTTTGTAGCTTACGGCTCAGTGGGTATTTTTACAAAAATATTAACAATCAAAGTCAGATGAATTGTCATTATTTCGTCAGTTTGCCTGTTTTAGGCACACTTTGATATGTAATTTTGCGAAAACACATGCACTTGTTCTTATTGAACAATCTGCGAGTTGTTGTTGACGTATGTATTGCTTACCCTTACTACAACTGTATGCACAAGTCTGTATTTAAATATTTATGTTGTTTTAATCTACTTGTCAAAATAGACGGTTTGCTATTAATCTTACGGTGACATTTTATAGAAAAGTGGTTGTTGCATCTAGACTTATCTACAATAAAAGATTTTTGTTATTTTTAACCCTGGGATTTGTGTGTTTTTTGACATTAGGAGTATTAACGTTAAGAGAACCTAAGGGCATTTGGCCAAGGTCTCGGAAAGACCTTGGAAAAGATAGCTCAAAGGTTTGGTGTTATCATTCTCAATTACAACAATTGCTGTCTTCTTATTTTTTCGCCAATTGAGGCAACACAGAAGGTAAAGGAAAGAATTTTAGGCATGTCACCAGACCGTTAATGAGTTGACGTAAAGCATGCTATATAGAAACGGAAGTTCTTTATAAGTTGCACTGGCTTCGATACTCACGTTCAACACTTCCATATATAATAATACATATGTTTGCGCATGTATCAATATCGATGCTGGTACGCAATCTTATTTTTGGAAGTTTGGGCAAAGTTTACGCAATAACTGCAAATGTTAAGCATTGAAAACACTCAAAACTTTAAGAAAATCTTACTGTACACTACATACCCAATTCCGAGAAAATTCCTCGTGTAACTGGAAAGTGCACTTTTATTTTTTTAGAGTTCTGTTATCCATCAATTAAACTTTCCAAGTTTCCCAATTTCAACATAAAAAAAGACAGAAAGAGGGTTTGACGTCAGTTACACCATGTTGCAACTGTCGTCAAACCCAAATTGAGGTGTTGCAACACCTCACTTTTTATATTTTCTGACATTTGTATCCAGGTGATTTATGGTTGAAATCAATGAAAGGACACTGTTTTAGGCGAACAAAATCTCTCTCTGCTTTCGTCTTCGTACAAACGCATTGGTCCTTACAATGTAAAGCGTTATTTGTTCTAACTGATGAACCTCACAGTTGTAGTTGACATATTATTCACTCTTTCCACAACTCTGTCCACAACTCTTTGTTTATTGGCCATTTACGTTGTGTTATTTCATTCGCCGCAAAGTATGACTGGATATAAACGGTTTGTCGTCAATTTTACGGTAAGATTTTTTAATCGTCTTGTTGCTCGCTACCAAAATTTACGATATATGTTATAATAACAGGTTCTCTCAAATTTTAGGCTTGGGATTTTCTCATTTCCTTAACACTCGGGGCCTTGGTCAGACCAGAAGTCATTTTCCCGTACAACGGCGGATATGTTAATGGTCTTTTCAAATATTTTGGTGACGCTGGGGCCAAAGCATCGGTAACGCTCCTTGCTCAAACTGAATTTAATATTATTTTAGGTAGTTTTCCTTATGAACACAACTGCTCACGCATTATCCGCGCAGTTTCATTGTCTCTTTTTTCGTTTTGCCATCTTGCAGAACAATGAACGACTGCTGAATTTTGTCTTGTCCTGGAAAACATGGATTAGAGGATGGATAATTTCATTCTCAATTACCACAACTGCTGGCATTTTTATCTTTGCGCCCATTCAGGGAACTCAAAAGGTAAAAATCAAGCTGATCTGCCAAGGTATTATACTTCAGTGTCATAAATGTAAATGCTCAATTTGATCATGGTTTTTAGCAAGTCCAAGCAGAGATACTATCTCTTTCTTCAAACTTTCCAAACGATCCACTGCCTGATTTTACTCGAGTCATTATGTACACACCACCAACAACAGGGAATGCAATTTACGCAGGGCTCTTTATTTTTATCGGATTTCTCATCTTTGAAGCAGCTTCGTTGATAGTAGTGTACATCACTTTACGACAATTGGAAGAGAAGAAGACAAGCTTTTCTATTGATACATATCGTCTTCACAGGCAGCTGACAATTGCGTTGGGCATTCAGGTACGAAATTTTGGGCCCAGTAAACAAAAGATAGTTTCATTTGCGACTCAAAGCTCTTTTTGACGCTGTGGCAATGTTGTTCTTCCATTAATCATTCTCTAGAGATCTAACCAGTACTTATATGTGCATGTACATATCCATTTTTGCACTAACCCCTCTGACCTGAGCTTTTCAGCTTTTAACCCCATTCCTCCATCTGATCGCTCCCGTTTCAATCTACGTAATATACAACTATCCTTATGGTAAGATGAGTGTTGAGACTGCCACTCTTTTCAACGTCTACATGGATCTCTATGGCGCTTCGAATTCGCTGATTACTCTGAGCATGGTAAAGCCTTATCGAACATATCTCAAATCAAAAGCAAAGTCTTTTATCAGGTCCATTACTTGTGGAAGGTTATGGCAAGATACAGAAATTGTTCTAATCGCGATGCCTGAGAGTACTCTTAATATTTCTCATGACTTCATTTGAATAAATCTTTTTTTTTTTGGATTCAGTAGCAGATTGCTTTTCAGATTAAGGCCACACTTTTTGCGTTTTAAATCTTATGTTTATCACAAAACTACCTTTTTAATAAAATTTTATAATTGTCGAGTGATTTTACGTTATCGATGCGATTGTGCTTTCCGGTGCTGTAACAACAATAACTTTTTCCTCATTCCCATATCTTCCGCAAGTGATATAATCAATAAATATGTTGACTTTGGATACGATTAGAAGTCGATAAGGCTTTACAAAATATAAAGTGATCATCGCATTGACCGTTCCGTACATTTCTATGTGTAAAAAGAAAGCACGACAAGTGGTCTTCTCCATGTTACCATACGGATAATTGTAGATCACAAAGTAAACAACGGGCAGCATGATGAAAAAGAATGGTGTCGCTAGCTAGAGATACAATTAAGAAATTGAAAGTTTGAGAGCTTAAAAGTGGTGAACAATACAGTACTCTTACCTGTACTCCTAGCGCGATTGTCAGTTGTCGATGTAATTTATAAGTAATGTTCGAGAAACTGGCTTTTTTCTCTTCCAATTTTCTCAACAGAAGATATACACATAACAAGGAAACAATCTCAGCGATTGAGAATCCAATGGCAATAAATGCACCCGCATAAACGGACGAACCCGTGGTTGGAGGAAGATATAAAATTACTCGATTGAAGTCAGGTAACGGGGCATGTAAAAGCGGGGCAAGTTCGGTGATCTCGGCTTTGACTTGCTGAAAGGAAACTAAGTTATTATCTCGGCTTAAACTAAATGTACTTGCTTCTAATGGCAAGACGATCTGAGAGAAAATCAACAATCCACCGAAAGAGTAGGCGATAATAAATACCACATAAAAGCTGACCCATGTTATCCAAGAATTCACAAAGTTCAACCAGGCCGGTGATTCCTGGAGCACCGCAAATCGATACACAAGGCAAGCGACTTGCATCGTTATGGCTTGACCACCCGTTACAATTATCAAAATTATCTGTAATAAAAGTTTTCTCATATAACATTACCATGACATCATAGAAAATACCTGAAACTTACAGCAATTACTGTACCCGTATGCCCAAAGTATTTGAGAAGTCCGTTGACGTAGGATCCTTGGAAGGGGAAAATGGATTCCGGATCTAACAAAGTACCCAAATTGAAGGAAAATAAAAAGTCATAAATCTAAGAGCAAATCAAAAAGGTAACTTCACAGAACTTACTGCAAAATGGATGATAAATTTACCGTAGTCCTTCATACTACCCGGCGAATGAAATATAATGACATAAATGACGAGAACTGTTAATAAAATTGAAAGAATCGCAGCAAAATCAAATCCTAGGTCCAGCAGAAAATAAGCATCCATTGTGCCATGAACAAGAGACTAACTATGCGACCGAAAGCTGTGGTTTTATCCTTAAACAAAGTAAATTCCACCTGTATTTTACGAATTTCTGGAGGTTTGAGACTATGCCCTTGCCCTAAATTTGCGAGAATAACAAGAAGATTGCGTCAAAATTGTGCTTTCCATATGTTATAATATTTCAAGGAGAACTGAGCTTTTTGGAACCTCCAATTTTCGAAGTGGTATCAAACAGCGTTGTAATTGTAGTACTACGGCAATTGGAAAAGAAAAAGGCCATTTTTTCTCGAGCGACATACAAACTTCATAGACAATTGACTGTTGCATTGGGAGTTCAAATAAAAAACATTCAAATTTAGTAACTTATAACACAGTAAATCAAAAAAAACAAACAATTCTTCTGTAAAAACCATTTTGCAGCTTCTAACCCCGTTTCTCCACATTGTCGGGCCTTTTACAATGTTCCTTCTTTTTCGTTACCCGTATGGTACGATGAGCTACGCAACAGGGACTCTATTTATAATGTATTTTGAGCTCTACGGCACTTCCAATTCATTGATTACAAACCATACCGGGTCTATCTCAAATCAAAATTCATGGCATTTATTCGACTGATTACTATTGGAAAATATGGGAATGAACATGACCCGATCGTGGTAATGGCTCCGGAGAGCACACTCAACTCTTATGTCATAAAGTCTTGCTGTTTGTAAAAATGATAACTTAAAGTTGAAAAAATGACGACAAAGTCTTCTTTTGTACAAAATACCATTTTTTCTGAAAGATGACGTCATTATGACCCTTTATTTAAAAGAACTTTTCCTTGAATAAATGCCCTGCCGATCTCTGCGATACCAAAAAAACATATCGGATTCAAACAGGTGATAAATTTCCATATGAAAAACGGTCTTCCGGAGGGTTATGACAATTTTAAGAATAAAACTTGAATGCCGGTCTCCTCGAATGTCGATTTCTTTGTCGATATTCTATTTTTTATCTCCGGCACCTTCTCTACTGCACTCTCATTACTTGTGATTTACGTCGTTTTATTTCATTCACCTCAAAGTATGAGTGGATACAAGCGATTCGTTGTTAATTTTACGGTAAGAACGGCATTCTTTTATGTTGTAGTAGTTTATTATTTACAATGTAAAAATTTTCATTTCTAGTCATGGGATTTTTTATTTTCCTTATCGCTTGGCCATTTGGTCAAACCAGAGCTGATTTTTCCATATAATGGTGCATATGTGAATGGATTATTTAAATATTTTGGAGAAATTGGCGCTAAATTGTCGGTAAGCCAAATCAAAAGTGTGTTTTGTAAGATACGTTTAACAAAACAAGCATTTTCAGTTAGTGTTCATAATAAATACCGCGTGTCACATGTTGTCCACCCAAGTCTACTGTTTGTTTTTTCGATATGCAATTTTACAAAATAGTCCCAAACTTCTGGACTTTACATTATCATGGGCTACGTGGATAAGAGGATGGATCATTGCGTTCGCAATCACTACTTCTGCAGGGATTTTCATTTTTGCGCCAATGCAGAAGCCACAGGCGGTAAGAGGCATACCTTTATATGTCTTTGCACCTTCTACATGCTCAAGTTCAAAGATTGGTCCTTTAAATTACCACTTATTGTTAGACTTTCCAAAGATGAGCCTGATTTATTCCAAAAATTTATTTTTCAGGAAGTGCGCGTTGCGATTTTGGAGCTTTCTCACCAATTCGAAGATCCCCATTTGCCCGACTTTAGTCGGATAATATTATATGTGCCGCCGACCACAAAAGAAGCTGTTTATGCGGGGATCTTTGTGTTTGTTGGATTCTTTATCTTTGAGGTTGTGTCCATTGTCATTATATTTGTGGTGCTGCGACAATTGGAGGAAAAGAAATCAAGCTTTTCGAAAGAAACCTACAAACTTCATAAACAGTTGACTGTGGCGTTGGGGGTTCAGGTAGGAATTGATGAATATTTACAATGCCTAGCAACTGCTACTTTCTCCATATACACTACGAAAGATATGAAAATTGATTTTTCTGTAATTCCCTTTAGTTTTGCAGCTCCTCACTCCATTCCTCCACATTGTCGCGCCTTTTACACTCTTCCTAATCTTCAATTACCCTTACGGAACCATGAGTTATGCAACAGGGACTCTATTTATCATGTACATTGAGCTCTACGGGACTTCCAATTCAGTGATTACCTTGTACATGGTCAAGCCGTACCGAGCATATCTCAAATCAAAAGGGCGCGTGTTTATTAAGTTGATTACTTTTGGTAAATTTGGAAATGAACCCGAACATATCATGGTTATGGCACCTGAAAGCACAGTCAACACTTCCATGTATTAAAATTCAACTTTTGTGTGTTGTACTATCTAAATTGCTATAATTTATTCAGTCTATGAGCGGACTATTATAAAAGCTCTGGCCTGAAAAATAGCCAGGTGAAATTTACTTCTTCATCTATAGTTTTATAGCCATTCCGTGCAACTATCTAACTAATTTTTTGTCGCAATGAACGCCACTTTTATTTTTGACACTCTTTTTGAAATCGTCAGTCAAATTTCTATCGGACTTACAGTGTTTGTCATCTATGTGATTGTCTTCCACTCACCTGCTACGATAAAAAACTATGGAAAGTTTGTCATTCATTTTACGGTAAAAGAAATGTCAAAAGTTTATGAATTAATTGTAGATCTATGATTTCTTGTTCTCATTTAATATCGGGACATTGATCAAACCAGATCCCATATTTCCATTTGAGGGATCTTATGTCAACGGACTTCTGAAATACTTTGGCCATGATGGAACAATTATAGCGGTAAGGGAAAATTGGATTTGTTGGTAGCAATGTTACGAATTTATAAAGCTAACCAATATTATATTAGACTAGTTTTGCAGAAACAACCGAAATAAAAAGTTGCTGAAAATACAATACTTGGACACGAATTCCAGCATGCATAGTTACAGAGATTATCGCATGTTTTGCAAGTCCTGTTGATTTCTTTAAAGGGCCGGAACGGTTACTTTTGAATTGCGCTTTCTACGGCGTGTGAAACGAAATGTCAAAAAAAGTTTTTTTATGTCCTGCAGCGAAAACAAAGGCGGTAAACAGTAAAATAATTATTAGTAAGAGTGTATAATGGCATCATTATTTTTTTTCCGTTGTTATTGGTACAATAGACGAAAAAAATTTTGGACATTTCGTTTCCACGCTGTAAAAAGCGCGATTCAAAAGTAGCCGTACTGTCCCTTTAAAATTTCTTCAAATTGTCAAGAACCCTATTTCGCAATGCTGTAAGAAGAACTTTCATTCTATACCGGTGCATTTTTTTATTCATATACACTTACAAGTAAACAAACTTGAGACAAGGTTTCCTATAAAAAGTCGGGTTTAGCATTTCTTCGAAATTGGATTTATGATTCCAAGGACAATTTTAACAAACAATTAAGTCTTGGGGCAACAAAAACTCTTTATAAGGAACGTTACGCATCCTTCCTTTAACTCGTTGCACAAAATTAAAAACTTTCTTTTGTAGGTCATACTCATAATTGTGACAGGAGGCCAAGCCCTCACAATGCAGGTCGCTTGTCTTGCCTTCCGTTTTGCCATGCTCCTGGATTCGGACGTATGGATGAAAATCATCACAAGTTGGAAGACTTGGATTATAACCTACGTGGTTATAATCATTGCCTATACCTTAGCGTCGCTCCTTATATTTACTCAAGTTGCAATGACCAAAGAGGTAGAAGGCACATAGAAATGTTTAACATAAGATTTTTAGCAAATCCGGGCGGAGATTACCTACCTGGCTCCAATGTTGCACGCACCATTGCCTGACTTTAATCGAGTGATCTTTTATTTCCCCCCAACCACCGATTACTCGCTTTATGCGGCCGTTTTCATAGTTGGGGGCTTTGTTTTGGCCGAAGTGTTATCGTTACTTTCCGTGTATGCACTGCTAAGGAAATTGCAAGAAAAGAAAACGACGTTCTCTGATATGACTTATAAATTGCATCGCCAGCTGACTATTGCGTTGGGCTTGCAGGTACATAAGTCATACACGCTTTAAAGGAACAGCACAGCTACTTTTCAATTGCGATTTTTACGGCGTGGAAACAAAATGTCAAAAAAACTGTACCAATAACACCGGAAAAAATAATAGTGACATTCTACATGTTTACTAATAATTATTTTACTGTTTGCAACTCTGCCGCCTTTGTTTTCGCTGTAGGACAAAAAAACTTTTTTGACATTTCGTTTCACACGCCGTAAACAACGCAATTCAAAGTTCCCGCCCTTTAAACAATGGAAAGAAAAATTTTTCAATGATACGAACATTTACAGCTAGCGACTCCTCTCATTTTTATTATTTGCCCTGTAGTCTTTTGGGTATTTTACAACATTCCTTATGGTCGGATGGAGTATGTAACCGCCCGCTTATTCCTCTTGCACATTCAACTTTACGGGACCGTTAATTCATTAATTACTTTGTACTTTGTCAAGCCTTATCGTCGATGGATAATTTCGAAATTTAAAGGATTTATTAGCTTTGTAACCTTTGGAAAACATGGGCATGAAGATAAAGTCGTGACTATTCAACAGGATAACACGCTCCCATCTGTAACATAAAGTAAGGTTTTTAAAAGTTAAAAGGACGCTTGAATGACCCTAAAATATATAATAATTTAAAAGATCAGTATCTTTAAAAATTATTTAGATTGCTAATGAAAATAAATTTCCAGATACAGAAGAAACTATGGTAAGGAAGAAAACGCCAGAATAAGACATTCCGAAAAGTGACCAGGTAAGATTTGCTATTCCTCTTACATCCATCTAATGCATATATGTAGTGCACATGTTTTCTTTCAACAATTTGATACAATCCGCAAGAAATTCGACTTTTCTTTTTGACGTTATCTTTTACAATAATTAGTCAAATTTCAACGGGATTAACAATCCTCTATTTTTCAGCAAGTTAGCAAAGAGATTACTTTCATAGCATCATTGTAACACCCCATTACCAGACCTTAATCGTGTGATATTCTATTTACTTCTCTCCAACCACCAACTCTTCGGTTTACGTTGGCACTTTTATTTTGATTGGATTCGTGCTAACTGAAGTTCTTTCGCTGTTGTGTGTATGCACTTTTGAAGAAATTGCAAGAAAAAAAGCGACGTTTTATGAAACGACCTACAAATTGCATCGACAGCTAACGATTGCATTGCGGCTACAAGTAAGTTTTATAGAGTTCAGAGCATTAGAATGGTGTGCTTTGAGTTTTTATCGTTAGATTTAAATAGTTTATTTCTACTGACCTTTTGGTCCCTACTTTCAGCTAGCCACTCCCTTAATCTTCCTTATCGTTTCGGTATTAATTTGGGTCTTTTAATACAACTGTCTCTATGGGCGCATGGAATGTGTTACGATCCGTTTGTTCATAATGCATATCCAGCTTTATGGAACCGTCAACTCCATTAAAACTTTGTACTTCACCAAGCCATATAGGAAATTGATTTTAGCCAAATTCAACGCTTTGGTTGACGTTCTTCCGCTTGGCAAACACATTCACGAAGATACAGATTCATCAGTGAGAATCCACACTTTCGTCTATCATGTAGCGTTAGACATTACCTTTAAATAATGAATGAGGCAGTCCGTAAATACGAAGCTCTACGGCTTAAGCAACAGTTGTTATTTTCTTGAGTACAGGTGGTATTCATTCTACAATCAATGTGTTTCTTTACCCAAATTGTCTCCCTGGGAATGACATAAGTTATGTCATAGTAATGGATACCGGTTGGATTGATGATATCTTTACAATAATAAGCGTCTTTTCCACATTAATGGCCGCTGTTGTTATTTACGTTGTTATTTTTCATTCACCATCCACAATGAAGGGTTATACGAGATTTATCATTAATTATACTGTAGGTATTTTTCGAGTAGTTTACAATAAACACTCGCTCATGGATCACTTCAAAACCATGGATTTTTAGGCTTGGGACTTTTTGTTCTCGTTGAACCTCGGTGGTCTTGTGAAGCCTCAAATTATCCCACCGTTCAACGGCTGTCTGGTTAATGGCTGGTTCCGTTTACTTGGTCCTTATTGGGCACCCATGATCTCGGTAAGTCGCGCTATACAGTCATCGTATTTCGGACCTTAGTTGGTTTCCATTGTAAATACGGGCGGTAATTCCCTGGCAACTCAAGTCATTTGCCTTGTTTATCGTTTTATTGTAATTCACAACAACCCATATTTGGTTAAGATGACTGCTTCTACAAACACTTGGATCATCGGATATGTGATCGGTATTAGTATTGGAGTCTCGACTTATTTTATTTTTGGCCCAGTCCTTGTGTTTGGTCAACAGATGATAGACATGATAAATATTGTCGCTCAGAAATTTCCGAACGCAACAAAGCCGGCTCTAAATGGAAATCCGATAATTTATGCAGATGCAGATGGGGTCTACGCATTTTATTCAATTACTTTTGTCATCGTCGGCTTTTTCATCGCTGAATTCGCCTCAATGATTGCTGTCTTCTTGTTGTTGAAGCTGTTGGAATCGAAGAAGGCGAGCTTCTCAAAGGCAACCTATAAATTGCAGCGGCAATTAATTATTGCGTTAGGAATTCAGGTAGGCGTTGAATTATTGATTTTTTATTTAAATTTATCATTTTCAGCTCTTAACGCCGTTTCTGTTCATCGTTCTCCCGTGTACTTATGGAATCACCCTAATCTATCCTGTCGTACTTATTGACGACGCAACTGCGGGGCTCATAATAAATTATATAGAGCTCTATGGCACCTCCAATTCAATTGTGACTCTATGTTTCATCAAGCCTTACCGGGTATATGTAATAGGAAAATTTCGGCAACTGCTTCGATTCACAACTTGCGGAAGATTAGGAAGAGAGGAAGACATTGTTTTAGTTCTCCCACCTGAAAGCACAATCAACTCTGCCGCAATGCAATAAATGTTTTTAATACTCAATGTACATTTATTTAGATGTTTAAATGCCTTGAAATTAAAGAAAACCACGTTCACAACAACTTTTTTGCAATGTATATATACATAATGAATGCCATATTAATTTTACCCGTCGTCATTGTGACAAAAAACAAAGGAATTTTTGACATTATAGTGTTGCGACTGCGGTAGTCAGCTAGTAACCTTTTTGTGGCTTGCTACCTGATGGCTTCGGTTACCAACAAGAAATTGCCTCCATCAAATCTCTTCTTGTTACATTTAAATTTACGACGTATTGCACTATTTCATATAACGCAAAATAATAGAATTGTTTTTTGAACCATTGCCATCCGTCATATAATGTTTCTTTATAAATATTTTGAGCACACGTTTTTTTTTGAGTTTGAGTCTCCAAAGATCACGTACCAAAACTCATAACAGGTGGTATTTCACCTACAATTAATGTCTAGTGAAATAAATACTCAAAGAACATGGATAAGGCCGAGTGGATTGACTTGATATTCACAGTTATCAGTTTCTTCTCGACGTTAACTGCCGCTCTTGTAATCTACATGGCTGTCTTTCATTCGCCATCCACAATGAAGGGTTATACAACCTACATTATGCATTATACTGCAAGTTTTACACAATCATTCTTTTAATCTTTTTGTTACGCTGTAGCTTTGGGATTTTTTGTTTTCCTTGACACTCGGAGTACTTATCAAACCTCAGCTTATCCCTCCATTCAATGGCAGTATAATCAATGGCTGGTTCCGATTTCTTGGACCAAATTGGGCACCAATAATTTCAGTAAACAGCAATTGTTCTTATCCCGTTTTTAGATGATTACCATTCTAAATACGGGCGCTAACTGTCTGGCGACTCAAGCTGTATGTCTGGCCTATCGTTTTGTCATTATTTACAACGATCCCGTCCTTACAAGTAGAATGACTTCCAGGACAGCTTGGATTTTCGGATTTTCACTGGCTTTTGGTGGCGTTGTATTGACATATTTGGTTTTCTCACCAATCATTACGACCGGACAGGTAACAAACGTTATGAATCACTGACTTTTGTCAAAAACTATACCGAATAGTTCAACTTCAGAAGATGGTAGACATGATCGAAGTGGTCGCACAAAAGTATCCGGACGCAGTGAAACCAGACTTCAATGGGAACCCTATAATGTACACAAATCCCTATAACATTTATGCGTTGTGTGCTGTAACTGGTATAATCATTGGGTTTCTCATTGCCGAGGGTGCCTCGTTGATCTCAATCTTTCTGTTGCTAAAGATCTTAGAGTCAAAAAAAGCTAGTTTTACAAAAGCGACCTACAAATTGCATCGACAATTAATTATTGCGCTGGGAATACAGGTATGTAAATACTTTTAACATGCTCACAATGGTACGTTTATTTGCAGCTCCTAACTCCATTTTTATTCATTATGTTCCCTGTCACTTATGGAATCACTCAGATTTACCCCGAAATTAAGATTGACAGCTTTACTTGCGGTCTTATTATAAATTTCATTGAACTTTATGGAACCTCAAATTCTCTTGTCACATTATATTTTATCAAACCTTATAAGCATTATCTTGCTGTAAAGTTGCGAGAGATCCTAAGAATTACGACGTTTGGAAGAGTAGGAAAGAAGGAGGACCTTGTTTTAGTGCTTCCAGCGGAAAGCACAATCAACTCTTTTGCTATGCAATAATATAATACATTTCAAAAACCTTGTTGTTTACCATGTACATTGAAATAAATACTCTGTAGAAGGTGAGTCTTAAGTATCATCAAGCTGATTCATAGCTTACAATTCTGTACCAACGTTATATATTGAGCTTATCCAATCTTCAAACTAAATATTACAATAACTAGTTTCAAATTCCTGATCCTAAAAATGGCTACGTACGTCTTCAGGCGCCAAAATAACTCGGGGTTTTACAAGACCGCAAAGCTCACGACATTTGACTGTCATATTCATAGGTAAACGTCTAGTACCTTCGGAACATAATTCCCCGTAACACAGGTGATATTTCGCCTACTAAACTCAGAGTTGAACAGAATGTCAACGTGGGGGAAAGAACGCCATACCCGTCGAGTATGAACAATGAGCAATGGGTCGACTTTATCTTCACAATTATCAGTATTTTTTCAACCTTAATGGCGATGCTTGTCATTTATATTGTCATCTTTCATTCACCGCCGACTATGAAGGGATACACTTGGTATATTATTAATTACACTGTAAGTATTTACAGAGTAACTGACAATTTTAGAAGATTATAAGTATATTGAGTCTTCTAGGTATGGGATTTTTTGTTTTCTTTGAATCTTGGAGTCCTTGTGAAACCTCAGTTTACCCCTCCATTTAACTGCAGTTACATCAATGGATGGTTCAGATTCATAGGTCCAGATTGGGCCCCAATTATCTCTGTAAGAAATGTAAAATCAATTCGGAAATTACCGTCAATTTCAGATGATAGGAATAGTAAATACTGGAGGTAATTGTCTCTCAACACAATGTCTTTGCCTGTTTTATCGCTTCGTTGTTCTTTGGAATGAGCCTTTTTGGAATTCATTGGTCGTTTCGCCCCGAGCTTGGGTCATTGGATACATCATCACGTTATCTATATGTTTTTCCACTTATTTCATTTTCTCGCCAATGATTACTATTGGGCAGGTAAACGGTCTGACAGTTTGATCAGTTTTGTGATTTGATGCCCTGATCTTTCACAATGTATCCCATACACATATGACTTCAGGAGATGTTAGACCTCATTGACGCAACAGCAAGAAAATATCCGAATGCCACAAAACCAGTCCTTAGCAAGAACCCTATTATGTTTACTGACCCCAACAATGTTCATGCTTTCTACACTATCATCTTCGTGGTCGTAGGTTTTCTTGTCGCCGAATCGGTTTCATTTGTCACCGTTTTCTTCTTGTTGAGAATCTTGGAATCCAAAAAGGCCAGCTTCTCCAAAGCCACATACAAATTGCATCGTCAACTGCTTATTGCCCTGGCCGTCCAAGTAAATTGCATTATAAACTTCTAGAAGTTATTTGAATGCTTCAATAAAATTATCTTTTATTTGTAGCTCCTCACTCCCTTCCTATTCATCATGCTCCCCGTTACGTATGGAATCTACCTAATCTACCCCACAATAAGAGTAGACAGCTTCACAGCTGGCCTGATTATCAATTATATTGAACTTTATGGGACCTCCAATTCGATTGTGACCCTATATTTTATCAAGCCTTATAGAATATATCTCAAGGAGAAGATGTTGCAAATTGTGAGAGTTGTGTCGTTTGGAACACTAGCCAAAGAAGAGCCAGTGATTTTAGTGATGGCACCCGAAAGTACAATAAATTCAGGTTACGCTTAGGATTACTGCAGCTTGACTAATATAAGCATTTATCGATACTAACAAATAAATTCAGGACATTTTCTTTTATTAACGCAATAAATTCGACACAATAATTCAGCCGTGTCTTAATTTCAATAATTCCTAGGCTCCAACTTTCTTAAAAGTTATTTTTAAGTCTTTTTGTTCAGACATCAGCGCATAAAATATACCACAGCATTTGTCGTACAGGTGATATTTCGCCTACAACCGGCTCAGAATGACAAGCTGTCAAAGACAACCCTTTGAAAGAGTATGGATAATCCCCAATGGGTAGATACGATATTCACTGCGATCAGTATGTGTGTTAAGGAGTAGATATCATGAAATATTTGAAAAAAAAATCAACAATGTCTTGAGAAATTTCTCTACATATTATTTGGGGAAAGCGTTTGGTTGTCTACGTGATTGATATTGTCATAACTTTGCTTTAAATTTCAGGAGATGTTGGATCTAATTGAAGGCATCGCTGAGAAGCATCCAGAGTCCCCAAGGCCCAATTTAACCGCCAACCCAATCATGTATAACAATATTCACGCCTTATATATTCGAACAATATTCACGCCTTATATTCAGTGGTCTTTGTCTCAATTGGGTTTGTTTTCGCGGAAACCGCGTCAGTTATCTCAGTCTTTTTGTTGCCAAAGTTATTGGAATCCAAGAAAGCCAGCTTTTCCAAGGCCACCTATAAATTGCATCGACAACTGATTATCGCGTTAGGAGTTCAAGTGAGTTTTGTTATTCGTCAGGGAAATGGATAAAAATAATAATTTTTGCAGCTTCTAACCCCATTCCTTTTTATCATGCTGCCAGTGTCATATTAAATCTACGTAATTTACTAAGTAATTACTGTAGACGCCTTCACATCTGGGCTAATAATAAATTACATTGAGCTTTATGGGAACTCCAATTCGATAGTGACTCTATATTTCATCAAGCCTTACAGAACGTATCTGAAGGGTAAATTCTTACAATTTGTGAGAGTTTTGTCGTTTGGAAGACTGGCCAAGCCAGAGGATGTTATTTTAGTTATGGCTCCGGAAAGTACGATCAACTCGGGGGCTGTATAATTTTATTTTTAAAAAACAATAAATTAACAAGTCTGATTATTCGAAATTTTGTATTTTTAATATTTGTTATTTTAAAATAGACCTATTTAACACCGCTGCCAGTATTCATCGTAGATTCTGGAAGTCTGATGAACAGTTCATCCTTTTCCATTCCAAAATACCCACAAGAAATCTTCCGTAAAGCCTTCTTAAACTGCGATAGTAAATATTCTCGATACGCCTTCACGCAATACAATGTGATAATTGAGTTTGTGGCACTGTAACAATCGATAAAAGCGACCATAATCTCCCCGAGTAATTCGCTTGTATCCCAATGATAATAATTTGCAATTAATCCGTATCCAACCGGCAACATTATAAAGACAAATGGGGCAAATAGCTAAAAGAACTTTTTTCCTGACAAAATGGTTTGTTCTAACTGTAAAAGGTTTACTTATCTGCAATCCTAGTGCGATTGTGAGTTGCCGATGCAGTTTATAAGTGTTTGTCGAGAAACTAGACTTCTGTTCATCCAGTCTGTGAAGGATAAGGTACACACAACTTAAAGCCAAAATCTCAGCGATCAAAAGAAGCAAGACGATCAATCGCCCGCCAAGACCAGCTCGATCGTCGGTCGCTGAATCTATATACAACAAGACTTCATCGTGGATTTCTGGGATTACCGCATCGGGATAAAATTTCAAAATATTCATCATTCTTGAAGGGATTTCCTAAAGACATTGTCATAACGTACAAGAGCTGTAAAATCTTTGCAACGCTTACATTTTGTGGTACCTGCAACATTACAGCAGCGAAAGCTGTGCCAACTGTGCACGTCAGTTTTACGGCATAAGTTATGATCCATGTTCTAGTGGAAGTAACAAAACTCAGAAGTTGTTCGCTTTGCCTCAAAACAGCCATCCGATATAACAAACAGGCAACTTGGGCAACAATTGCATAACCAGCGGTATTTACAAGTAAAACAATCTAAAACTTCCTCCGAATACGACAGAAAAAACTGTTTGATCATGCTCTAAGCCCTCCTACAAGCTATATATGTATATATCTGCTTACCGCAACGATTGGTCCGCTCTCGCCCAGCAGTGATAACGGCCCATTAATTATTGCGCCAGTGAACGGAAACAATGGAAATGGCCTAACCAAAATTCCGAGAACCAAAGAGAACAGTAAATCAAATATCTGGAAATACTTTGTTTTAACTACACTATCTTACAGTAAAATTGACGATAAATCGTTTATAGGCCACCATACTTTCGGGAGATTGATAAAGAACAACATAAATCACAATTGCAGGAAGAATTATGGATAACAAACTGATGGCAATCATGCAGTAATCGTACCAGATCGTATTCATCTTAGTAAGCAATGTGACTATACCGCCAGAAACGGGAAGCTGTTTATTTATTTCATTTTTCACAAATAACTACACGTATTCTAAGTTCACCTGGTATTTTTTATTGTGTTTATAAAATTTGCGGCTTGTTTCTCGTACGTCTTTTAATATGCCTTGGCTTATCCGGGCCACGGTAAAGACGGAAGACATCAGACCGCGGTTTGATGACCTGCGAGCTGCACGCGGCTTGGGCGCGAGCTGCGCAAAATGATTTGTCGAAAAATAAAAATTTTTCTCGGGTTGACTCATTCGGTAAAATATTGGACAGAATAGCTGAGTCTTCGTCAGTTCTCGTCATGTCCAATGGAATTCCACCTCCTGTGCCGGCAAAAGCACCAACAAAGCACTGGAACTTAGGAGTTGGCCCAATTTTGGCTCATTCTTTCAATGGAGATCGTAGTAGTGAGTAGTTTTTGCTTTGCTTTTGGAGTTTAGACCTCAACAGGGATCCGCCAGGTCAATCCAAGTAGAAAATGAGTAAACTCTAGATAATTTTATATTATTTTAGACAACAGCATATTTTCTTTTTAGTGCTGGCTGTTTCGTCCGCAGAAACAATTTACGTTTTTCAATTGGACAAAGGAGAGTGGACTTTGCTTACGGAGATTCACGAACATGATCTGCATGTTACTTGTTTGGATTGGGCCTCGAAAACGAATCGTTTGGTATCCGGATCACATGATAAAAATTCCTTTGTTTTCACAGTCTCTCCAGATAACGTATTCAAACCGGAATTGGTCTTGGTACGAGCATTAAGAGGGATTACGAGTTGTAAATGGTCGCCGCTTGGTAAGGAGTTTTTCTTTATTTTTTCTGTGAAATTTAGGTAATGGATGAAGTGAAGTGGTGGAGAAAACTGTACTTTTCTTTTTCAGAAAACAAGTTTGCTATTGGAACGCACTGTAAAACCGTGGCCGTTTGTTTTTACGAGAAGGAGAATGACTGGTGGATCTCAAAACATATCAAAAAAGACCTTCAATCCACAGTTAAATGCTTAGATTGGCATCCAAATAATGTACTACTGGCAGTGGGAACTACTGATTTTAAGGTGAGAAGGAGACTTTTGTTTGTTAATTTGGCATTTTAGGTGTATGTTTTCTCGGGATACTGTAAGGAAGTGGATGAAAAGCCCGCCCCGAACCCGTGGGGCTCTAAATTGCCCTTTGGGATCCTTCTTGCCGAGTTCACTACTTATGGATGGGTCAGATCTCTTGCATTCTCGCCGTCAGGAAATCAGTTGGCTTGGACGACACATGCGGCAGAGATTTCCGTGGTCAACAAGGCAAACGGAGGAAATGAAGCCAAGCCAGAGAGTGTTCGGCATCAATTTTTACCCTTCAATCAGATAATGTTCACCGATGAAAACACACTGCTAACTATTGTAAGTTACTTTGACTATAGTCTTTTTGAATCTTAGACGAAATAAGAGTGCTTTTGTGTCTTTCAGGGACATGAATTTTCTCCAGTGCAATTCAAAATCGAGGATGGAAAACCAAGGTATCAGCGAAAGATTGATATTCCCTCGGCCGAGAAGAATGAATCTACCGCCTCGGCCTTCAAAATGTTCCGCTCCATTGATCGAACAGCCGCTCAGCAAACGGCCGATGATGGGAAGCCAAAAACTCTTCATCAAAACACTGTAACGTAAGTAATTTTTCATTTTTTCCATATTGGGTACCTTGATCAATATAAGTTTTTTATTTTTTTAGAAATCTCCGCACCTACGCATCCGGCCCTAAGGGCATAACTAAGTTCACAACGGTTGGTCTGGACGGTCAATTGGTTCTCTGGGATTTGAAAGTAAGTTTGGATACCTCTTTTTATTACTCAAACCTTTAGGCCGCTGTTGCATTTACTCATCCGGCTGCCCCGGAACTTGTAGAAACGGTAAAATAGAGTGATAAATTAGGCTAATGTTTTTGGCAAGACAGTGAAAATGACCCCCGAGACTAATATTGTCCGATATTACACTAGGCGAAGATAACAAATATTAACAGAGTGCAGATAAGATTAAATTACTGTTGATTGGATTTGCCAGTGGATGTGATGTTTATTTGATTAATCTTTTAATTTCAGGACTAGATGTATGGTATTCAAGTGCCTTGGACCTACGTATAAGTATTTACATTCGTTTTTGATATATAATTTATTCTAGAATGTTTTCTGATCGCCTTGCTTTTTGTCTATGGCAATGTTTCCAATTGTTTTGTAGTCTAATTATCATTTTGAATAAAGATCTTATTCTAATCTTCGGTAACAACATCTTTGTGTCACATGGCTTAACGCGCTAAGCAGGACCGGATGTTCATTGGCAGTAGGATGAATTGGGCATGTAGCCAAGCAGACGTTATATCATATTAGACCCGTTTTATTAGCGAATAAATCTGATAAAAATGACAAAGATGCACAGTATAAAATCTAATTAATCACAATCTGGTCGCTTTCCGTCAATCCACAATAAGATTTGTGTTGATTGAAAAGTTTTACAAGCTCATCGACGTACTTTTGATGAAGTTCATCCACTTGTTCCTTGGTGGGATTCTCCACTCGATCCACATGAATTGGAGCACCAACAATTGTTTTGATTGGGCGTCGGAATGGGAGAAGGCCAAAGGAACGATAGATAATCCCTCGGCCATGGAAGAGAGGTGGACAGAAACCACAAACCTTCTTGATCAGACTCTAAACATCAAAAGAAACGAATAATTTTCGACCTTATAGATATCAAACACCATAAACAATTTTAACTAAATACCTGAACTTGTCTCAGATTAGTGCCTCTCTCATTATCCGATTGCATGAAGATGTCGTTCTCGCCAAAGGAATAAGAAGGAACCAGATCTGCACCATATTTCAGAGCGTATTTGCAAAACCCTCGACGATTTTTTAAATTCAGATAATGCTTCCCGTCATGAGCATCCAACGCCTCTTCGGCTCCGCCAACAACAATTCCGATGCATCTCCCTTTTTTTTCAGAGGTCAGAAGATACTCAAGACTTCTCTTCGAGCTTTCGCAACCGCCTGAAAATAAAACATAAAATTTAAGTAGGTACATACCCAAGAGAATGCCGAATTCTCGGCGAAACGGAAAGTAGAATTGACCACTCAACGTCAAAATGTTGCTCTTGAGTCCAGGAAACTTCTCCTTGAATCCAGTTCCATTCGTACAGAGGTGAGTGAAGGCTCCGACACTCAAAACACCGTGTGGATGGCATCTATAACATAATTTTGTAGTTTGCTGTGGAATAGATGAAGCCTTTACCTAAACACCAGTAAAACGAGTAAGAAACAAACTTACCCTAAAATATAGTTCTTGTTTGGAGGTAACTCAGCGGTCTTCACCAAAGAAATCGGAAAATATTCGGCAAATCGCTTCCAAATTCGAGATTCCTTGAAGGCTTTCTGAAAACGTCAGAAATATTCTGAAGCTCTCCCTAAAACTCAAGAAGACCTCAAAGGAAGACTTACAAAGTTCCTTGATCCATTCGCTGGTGTATTGAAGTCATAGACATACCATACGCAATAAAGCGCAACTACCCACCAGAATCGAGTGTAAAACAAGTAAATCGGAAGCCATACGGACACCAATGGAAGAATAATCCACAGTGTGATGTGAAACAGAACGGAGCCCAACTGTTTGGCCTCGTCGAGCCGAACGAGCATCTTCGAAGGCTGAAAAATGCGAGCATCAGATACCGTACAAATGTAAAACCCAACGTTGCGATGCCTCGGGGCTCAAAAACCTGAACGACAGACTTCGTCCAACGCTAGTCCAATCGCTCAGAATGGCCAAGATTTGCACATCAACTTGTCCAATTTTAGTCATCATGACGTCCTTTCTGGACTTTTTTTTAAAAAACCTGCAACGCCAAAATTTCTTGGCATTCTGCAACAGTTATATTTTTCGGGGAAAAGAATAATTTTTGCAAATTTAGGTCTATTCGCACGGTCAGATGTCTTTTTGAGGTAAGTTTTTTCTTCATCTGTTTTGTTTCTTTGGTTTTTTGTATTACACTTCCTGCCAAATATATTTCGTGAGAGTTGAAGCGGAAATCCTATGCGAAAAATGTCGAAAGAGGTTATAAAACCAGTTTTAAGTCTTTTGTAGCCGGAATGGTTTGTCGTTGTAGGTTGGGGAAATTTTTAATTTTTGACATTCATTTATTTTTGATCCGGACTTTCCGAAAGAAAAAAATTGTAATAGGTCGTGTTAGACACCTTCTGGTCCTTTACCACTGCTCTCTCTATTTATGGTGTGACATAGTTGCAAATTTCGGAATAACAGGAATTTTTCAGTAATGTCCTAAAGTTAGGTGTGATCTTTCGTCCTTAAAAATTTTTTCATTTTAAAACATTCTCGATGGTTTATGCTAATTACAGCATGTCGTTTTTGTGGACTGTATTCGGTCGATTTCTAAATATACTTGTTGAAATAATTTTGATTGATAGCTGATCACGTAATCCCTCGGTACCATGTCATTTATTATGCTGAAGGAATCGGCGAAAGGGTTGTTTGGTCATTTGATCTCTATTTGACATAAATAGATCAGAATTTGAGTGATTTTTCAACTATAATTAAAAAATTATATTATAGTAGACAAAGATTTGGACGTTTATTAACATTTTCTTCTAAAACAAGATCAGATTGCTGTCGAACCTGAGGTTTATCAAGTTTTTTGAAAAGACTTTGAACTTTTCTGTTCTTTTGACAATTAATTTTTCGTTTACATCATAAAGACGTTAGGAAATGGAAGGGTCTCCAAAGTTTGTCGATGACATCCTTCTTTTAATTCCTTCTCCCTGCTCCTGGTGAACTTTTAATTGCAGACATTCCTCTGCTGTTTAATACGTTCTGTTTTTAACAGAATGTACTTAGTGAACAGTCGACATAAAAATTTGAGAAATCAATGGAAAAGGAAGGAAACAAGTGTGTTTTTCATATCTAAACTGTTTTTGCAAATTCCCAAATTATCAATTGAAGCGAAGTGTAAGGATTGGCGAAAATATTTACGTTGAACATGTGCAGTTCTTTGAGTAAGGCTGCAGATTTTATCACAATTCAGCAGGTACATTGTAAAGATGATAAGATGAACAGTAATGGGTGTTGATGGGGACGGGCTGAGATGAGGGACAGACCAAAAGATAGGTGATATTCTCTATTTTTGATTGGCTTTCTCGTGAACTCTCATGTCTGAAGATCCGTGATTTTTTGATTAGGTTTTCATTTTTTATGATTATGAATATGAAAAATATTTGGAAAGGTGAAAACAGTTTTTCATATAGAAAGTTCATTATTCACAACCATAATAGAGATAATAGCTTTGATTCCGCATTCATTTTACTTGGTTTCATCTTCTATTCCATCCATTACTATCACTATTATACATGATGCGTAAAACTTACCAAAAAATTTAAGTAACTTGCTTTTACCAAAAATTTTTGTTCAAAACACCTTTCTGTTTGTTTCCTGATCCATCCTTCAAAATCATTTCGCTACTCTCGTTGTTTAAACCCCATTCATACTAGGTCCGTTTTTCCATATTTTCACCCGAAAACTTTGAAAAAGGAGGAGCCAATCTGTCCTTGAAATGTGTGGGTTCTTATGAAATGTCTGGCTCAATTTACTAAGTTCCTTGAGATCTTATCTTTGACCGACGCTGACCATTGTCTGGTCATTTTATTTTCAATTTGTTCCGTAAACGTTGGATTTGTCCAGTACAATATGATTTTTATACGGTTTCCATCCAATTTTCCGTAACCTTATCAACGAGACTTGATTTATAGTTGTTGTTGTGGCATAACTCCGCCTCAGAACCCTTACCGAGCATCTGACTTCCTTCTGTAATCGGCATTAACTCTGTTTTTGTTGTCTCTGAATCTCTTCTTTTGACCTGATCTCTCAAAATGATGTCGTTATGTAAGAATGGACGCCCCTATATACCCAAGAGATCCGCGCGTGCACTTAGGTAGGAATTGTGATCAATTCGAATGTTAGAAAGACTTGTCGAAGATTCTGTCTGAGATTACACAAGGCTGGGATTATTGTTATTTGTTATTGTCCTAACAAAATTTAAAGTGCTTTTTCGGTGGAATCTGTTGTAAATAGAAGCCATGAAGGAACTGTTCAGCGGGTACTGAGCTTTCAGGGAAAGATTTTTTTGCAAATTTTTATATAGTGCAATATGTTATGCAATCGAATGTAATGAAAAATATAATTTCTGATCTTCCAATTGCAGCTCACTCCCCGTCGCCACCATTGAAACGTTGGATACGTCGCAGAAGGGCTCCTCCACCACTTCGTCCACCGACTTTGAGCTGGTTGAGCGATTCTGGTCCCCGCATACACACAGTCCCGACACTTTCCTCCCACATTCTCCGTTCCATCAAGCACGAATGCCCAACATCAAGGTTTTCTCGGGATCCTCCCATCGAGATTTGGCCGTCCGGATTTGCGATCGGCTTCAATTGGACCTTTCGAAGGCGTCCTCGCGGAAATTTAGTAATAAAGTGAGTCAAGAAATGATTAGAATATAATTTTTGGACACAATTTCTCATTTTTGTTTGACTACCTTGCTGATTTTTAGGAAACAAATGTAGAAATTGGCGAATCCGTCCGTGGAGAAGATGTCTTCATCGTTCAAAGTGGATGTGGAGAAGTCAATGATCAACTCATCGAGCTCCTCATTATGATCAACGCTTGTAAAATCGCGTCATGCTCCAGAGTTGCAGCTGTCATCCCCTGCTTCCCTTATGCCCGACAAGATAAGAAGGATAAATCAAGGGCTCCAATCAGCGCAAAGTTAGTGGCTAATATGTTGTCAGTCGCTGGAGCCGATCACATCATCACCATGGATCTACATGCGTCACAGATCCAGGGGTTCTTCGATATTCCGGTCGATAATTTGTATGCCGAACCTGCGATCCTGAAGTATATCCGAGAATCGATCCCCGATTGGCAGGATTCAGTGATTGTGAGTCCGGATGCAGGTGGAGCGAAAAGAGTTACGGCCATTGCTGATCGATTAAATGTAGACTTTGCCTTGATCCATAAAGAACGGAAAAGAGCCAACGAAGTGGAAAAGATGACATTGGTCGGGGATGTGAAGGATAAATGCGCAATTTTGGTGGATGATATGGCCGATACTTGTGGAACAATCTGTCTTGCAGCTGATAAGTAAGTAAAAACGATATTAAGCCCAGTTTGAGAAAAAATTGATATTGTAGTAGAGGTTTTTTTTGATATTTGATGAAATTTGGTATCAAAGCTTGCTTTTAGACTGGTCGAAGCAGGTGCCGCCAAAGTGTACGCCTTTTGTGTTCACGGAGTCTTCTCCGGCCCTGCGTTGGATCGAATTAATCACAGCTCATTCGAAGCAATCGTTGTCACTAATACGATCCCTCAAGAAGAGAACATGAGAAGATGTCCCAAGATTCAATGCATTGACATCTCCATGATCCTAGCCGAAGCCATTCGTCGTACCCATAACGGGGAATCAGTCTCATATCTCTTCTCCCATGTTCCTCTATAAAAAATCATTAGGAAGATTATTATAAGTATCATATAAAATGAAGTTTTTAAATCTAGTATTCTCTGGTTTCCTCTTATTTATAATTAGTTTTGTCATCTTTTGTATTTGCAACAGTATAGTCTGGGCATAACGAGTTGATTCACTTCCCGATATAATAATCTTATTGTACTTGGAATTTGTTATGTAATCGCCAGTTATTTTGAGTCAAGATAACTGTAGTTCCTATCAAGGGTACTCTTTACTGTAAGTATAATTTCCTTGATAACATATTGTTAAGCAATTGAAACGAAATATTTTAGCCCATTTGGATGCTGCTTATTTTTCCTTTTTTCAGCGTCGGATTGTTTTTTATACTGACGCTTTTTCCCAAAAAAAGAAAAATATGATCGAAGTGAAGTAGCGAAAAGAGGTGCGTTTTATCCACCACCAACAATTTCCGAGTCATTTACCGCTCAACGCATTTCCAAACAAATCCAATAAATTTCTATGGAACCTCGGCCATAAAGATACGATAAATAATAAATATTTGTCAAATTATTTGCTCGGTTAGTCTTGTGAGATGTTTATTGTCGTCGAGTATTATTTATAAACCCGAAAAGAATTGTTGTTTTTATATTTGAATCATCAAAGGTGTACTGCAATATATTCGAAAGTGTTTTAGTCATGATTCGAATGAAATGTCTGGCTTCAGCGATTTTTATCATGTCAACTATTAACCAGGTTTATGGTCAAAACTTTGAAACTGGTGACAACAGCACTGTTGTTGGATGCTCGTAGGTTTCTTTGAACCGGTTTTTGGTCTTTAGGGCTGTATTGAATAGATTAAAGCTATAGATTGTCTAATGATTGCCGTGGAGCGGCCAGAATAGCTTGTCTTAGTTATGAGTAATCAAAAAGTTGCACTCTGTTCACAAAACCCTTTATACTTCCGATTTTTCATTATCTTAATGTAGTGTAAACCAAGTACTTTAAGATCGCATTGTTCCTATAAAGATGACGATCTTACTTGTTGGAATACAACTCTTGGCTTCTTTGAGCATCTATTACTTGCCCATATGAGGCATTACGTATCAGTCGAAATGAATATTGACCAATGGAATCGACGGCATCAGAAGCCATACACACCTGATTTTGATGGAATGCGAGAGAGATCTATTAACAAACTATGTAAGTAATTTACTGAACACAATTTACAGTATTGATCAGCTTTACTATCTTAAGAAATGTTCTTTTTTAGTATCGTACCTCCGAGAAGACGATGTCATCACCGAATCTACTGTAAGAACAGTGATTACAGAGTTAATGGAGCAAGTTTCCGAAAGATCGGACCATTTAATCAGCTGGACCCCTCATTATAGGTATGAAATTTCATTTATTATCTCGTAAAACGATATTTACAACTCACACCGGAGTATAAGGCTGAGGACAAAAGTGTAAGACACAACAAAAAAAGGAAGAAATACAACCCGTTTTTTGAATTCTGAATAAGACTGAAGACCTTCAGGGATGCGCGATATGCGAAAGGTCGTTGAAAATGGATAAAAAACTAAGATTACATTAAAGATTTTCCTGGTATGCCTTCGATGTAGTCTCGTCAAGAATTTAACATAAACAGGACGTTGACGTTATAGGGTTGAGCGGAACTCTGGAAAGGTGCGGGAATTCTAACATCCGGCCGTGTAGAGAGAGTACCTAAGAATTTCATTGCTCTTTGAACCGCTTCTATATGATAAGGGGCTCTTTCGTGCTTCGTCTTTCCTTGAGATTGTCCTCCATTGAACTTTTTGAAGTTGATAAAAGGTGTCTTTACAAGCTTGTCTGTTTTCGCAGTCTCTACAACGCCACCTTTCTCGGCGGCAAAGATCGCACAAGCTCGACAATATATCCCTTTATCTTTCGGAGAGTAACTAAAGTAGTTATTAGCCTTCTCTGGATCAAAATATGTCCTGCCAAGTCGTTCACGGACAAGTCGGGATCCCCTTCTTCTTTCAAAAGTTGGCCACTCCTGAAAGAGTTTAGGATAATAAAAAAACTTTTGTAAAAAGAATCTTTCCTACACACCTAAAATTACAAACGAATAACGAAATGACTTACTTGATAATCCTCGTCTGGAGTATATGGCTCAGTGAAGAACTTGAGTTTGGTATAGAAATCGGGTTCGTGTCCGTTCTTTACAATCTCAACATACCTCCCAATATCCCAGGTGGGGTCGCTATAGTCTGGATGAACAGTCGGTTGCGGAGGATTGCTCGGCGTAGGCTTATTAAAGTCACCGTTAAGTCGTACAAATTTCGGATCGGGATACGAAAGCGACGGTTCAGCATGTCTTTTGGGCATGTTGAAGCTTATATCGATTCCACCCCCGGAATTCATAAAATAAAAGCGAGAGCACCACATGACACAATGCGGGTCGAGTGTTCCTCTTTAGTATATAAAGACGCCGTTATACAATCAGTTCAGTTCAAAGGAGAGTTAATAAACGATGTTTCAGTTGTCCAATACCATGTGAGTACAAACACAATGTTTGGCGGAATTTGTTTATCATATCAGTCATCGTTAACTTATGTCTTTTGGCCGCCGTTTTACCGTACATTCTTCGCATGGTGCGCCTTCGTCGTGGTGACGCTCTACTCTAAAGATATGCACATTTTCTTGCCTGCCAAACTTGACATTCTTTGTGCAATATTAACATTCACCAATTTTAAAATATTTACAAATTGTGCCTTCTTTGCCTACCAACTTTACCTCGAATAAAGCTAAAGGAAACTTGAGATGGTACTATAAATTTGTCTTGCGTAAATGAATTAACACCGCTGTTTATTTGCTTTGAGCTGCGCGCGTCTCTTCGCGACGGATGCTGGGTTTCGTCACAATTCTTTTACTTTCATTTTTGTCCACTTGATCTCGGTGGTTAGCGTGACAAATCGTAATTATTAAAGTAGGTCAACGTCTCTTACTTTATGAAGCATGAAGGAGAGCAGGATTACCAAAATTCTTTTCAATCCATCTTTGAAGCTATTGTAAGATGATGAATAAGATTTAAATCAGATTCAAAGAAGGCTCATAAGAGCCACCAATGACTAAGCCCAATTAAAGGAAACAGAACACATGATCTTCTGACTAAAGCCGCAATAAATTCGAGGCGCCAAAAGTTCATTCCTTCATGTTTCCTTTCCCTCAGTCGACCTCTTGATTGTGAGATCAAGCAATGCAAAACAGCGAGGAAAGAAGGCAGATCGCCATCATGAGTGTTTTTCACCTTTTCCGAAAAAGACCTGTCCGAGCGCGGAGGGCGCGAGACACTCCGAATAAAGGAACAAAGAGTGCGGTGAAGCACGGAAAAGTAGAAGGGTCGGGCGAGGACCAGGTAAGGGAAAAACGCACGCTATTGGACTCTTTTTTTGGGGTCTCGAAAAAATGGTGAAGCGAATGAATGGTGTTTTTAAATGCTTCTTGGGCTGGATTTTTGTTTTCCCGGGTCTGTAATTTGCACTGTTCTGAAAGAAATTTTTGTTTGTCCGGCTCTGTGATCGCCCCTCTTCCGCTGCTCTTTTTATCTGAAAAAGTAAAGAGATTTTATTTTCTTAATCATCTTTCCCACCGATTTTCTTTTTTACAAAACTGACAGTTTGCAGATTTTAAAGAAGTTCCTGAATTTAGTCCGGTATTCTTACAAATCTTTGATTTTTTTGACAAATTACGTAACCGCGAACCGACTTCCGTTGCAATGCTTACATTTCCGGAAGGGAAATAAAAATGTTTTTCTTAAAAATACTTCGTAAAATAAATAAACCAGACGTTTTTGAGTGGTTTCCCAAATTTGGGCGTTGGTTTAGCAAAAAAGATTGTTTTGAGCAGTCAATTTTTACATTAGATTCAGAGGAAAGGCATGCATTCAATGGAAATAAATGGGTTTTATGATAATCAGCGCTTTTCAATTGGTTTTTTCAACTGTTCGACGATTATGAAAATGCATTGAAGAAAAAAGTATCGTGAATATTTTGAATGACGTTAGGAATTTTTATATTTGGAGATTTTTTAGTCATCTGTAGCTCTCCACTTTTATAATTATCGTTGAATCTGTCCCTACAAACGCTCCCGCCTTGTACTTTTCATAGTTCCTTAGTTTAAAGGTTCCTTTCATGTCAAAAAACGGCATTTTTCAATCGTGTTTCCTTTCTACATTCCATTTTGATCGTTTTTTGGTGACGATGCATTCTATTCATTGGGCGTTATAAGATTTTTCTTTTGCTCGCAAGATTTGTGATTTTCTCACAACCTTCAAGACTTTGTAAATAGTTATAAATCGATGTTATTACTGTGGTTTCAATGTTTAATTTGTATGCGGCTAGGACTCTAACTGTAACTCTTGGATTTACAAAGCTTTCCTATGTACGTCCTCTAAATGACATCCACCTATTGGTCTCTGAATATTGTTTTCAGCTCCCAGCTGATAAATTGAGCGATCTTTTTACGATAGAGCGCGCAAAAGGAGGACAGTCGGTCAAGCAAAAGGCCTTTTAGGCTATATTTTTCTGAATTTTGCTCGGAAGAAACAGATTTTTTGTAGAAGAATTGTGTATCTTACCTCTGGCGAAATTTTTCTTTTCAAACCCAACAAAATCAAATCGTGATTTTATTTTGTTCAAAGCTTGATTATAACCTAACAGCAGTCAATTCATTTCGATTATCTCCATGCTTTCACTTCCATTAGGAGAATTCCCCCCTTTAATATCGGAATAATGGGAAGTCCGGCCGAATTAGGTCATTTACGCGGCCCGACTGTTCCATTCCCTCTTCACTTTCAACATTAAGCTTTTTTCGATACGATTTTGATTAGATTACGATTGAAATGCGCCGTTCCCAAGGCTTAGTTAATGAATATTTACCATTTCCGATTTCATTCTTCTTATTTTCGTTGGGCTTTTGATTTTTTGTCAGTATTTCGGGAATTTACGAACAAGAATATTACTATAGTTGATCGAAAATTTTCGAGTTGAAATATTTTACATTTTTTCAGATTCTGTACATAAACCTGGCTAGAGTAGAGGAGATTTAGTTTTGTTTCTGGTGCTTATGTATTTCAATTTTAACTTTTTCGAATCGCGTCATCAGTTTCTTTCGACGAAACGAAAATGATTCAAAGGCCGATGCTGAATGTGTCCAGTACGGATGATTATGTGACGGTAAGTAATACTGAGTAATATGTTTGAAAAACATTTAAATTTATCCTTCAAAAAAAATGGTAAACGAATTTAATTTTTCCAAAATGAATAAGTAAAAATTCTCGAAAACAAATTCTACAGTAACCCTCGGTAGCTTCAAAAACAAAAAAATGAGTGATTTTGCACCAAAACTGATAAGAAGAATATCCGAAAAATTGGCGCCACCTTTCCGAAAAGAAGTCGAATATTCAACAATAAGTGATGATTAATCGCTCGTTTTATTTGTTTCTGATACGATGAGCAATCCCAAGACGACCCAATACCAACGCAAACGAGAGTATTCTGTTCAGTGTTCCGTTTTTTGTCGAAATTCGAGCTGATTTTCGAGTATTTTCAAAGAGTTTTCGAACAAAATAAGAGGTATTACAAATAGATCGGGAAAAGTTTTTTGATTTTGCCCAATAACTTTTATTTTATGGGCCATGCTTTGTATAGTGACATATGAGATTCGATGTGAGTCAAGGCATGACGCCAGCGGATAAGTTGGGTTCTTGATAGCTGAAATGGGATTTTTTGATAGAAAAATAGATTTTTCAGAAATAAAAGGGATTTGTATCCAAAAATAAATAATCAGTGATAAAAACTGATGTTGTAATAGTACTTTTCAAGCCCTTTCTAGCTTTTATAGGACCGTTAATTTCTATACTCTTCTCAAAATTGAGATTTTTCTTCATTTTGTCATCAAAAATCGACAAATTAGCCGTAAACAAAATAAAAACCCCAAGTTAATGTGGGAAATCAAGCTGGAAAGGGCTATTACAATTATTTGACCACATTTTAATTTGTTTTGTATCACGCAATTTTTTGGTAAATTCGTTCTGTTTTTACCTTATACTACTCTTTTCTGACAAGAATTCATAATAGAAATCTTTTTTCCGCAAAACGTTCGCTGGCCCTTTATGAAATGACATGTTCGAGCGAGCTGACCTCTAAAACAATCAAATTCACGGGTGATTTAAGAATAACACGACAAAATTTGTTCAGAATCCCCTCAATTTTATGGCCCCATCTGGAAGCGCTTTGCTCATAAAATGAAAGCAAAAGCACCATTTTTGAAGACAGGGATTTCCGAAACCAGAATCGGAAAAATATTCTTCGCTGACCTTTTGATTAAATTTCCATTTTTTTGAAGAAGATTTTATATCCGTTTAATGGGATTTTTTGTAATAAACGGATCAAAAAAATTCTTTCACGGAAAGTGAAAGAGATATTTTGTGTGGAGAAAACGCTGAATCCAATCTTTCCAACGGAATTTTACGGTGATATCATTAGAGGAATTGTGTTTTTGCGACAAACTTAGAGGGGTTTTTTGTTGTTTGGGACCAATTCTCAGCAAGTTTTCAAAAACAGCCAAAATAAATGGGTATCCATTTGAATTTGAATTTTGCGGGACGAAGATTCCATTTGTCTTTATTTTATGGCGGAAAACGCTTTGATACAACCAAATATAAATACAACTTTTATTATTATTTCATTCTAAATCACTTTATTTTAGGTCCTTTCCATTCCGGACAGTCCCACCAATTCCATGTATCTAAACTCCGTCAATTACAACAGCATCCCTCCTCCCTTACATTCAGGCGATTCTACGGCATCTACCTCCACTCAACCTTCCAATACAGTATCCTCGGATTCTTTTGATGGGAGATTAAAGTCTCATTCCATGGATTTTCGATCTTCTCCATCTTCTCCTCATGGCCGGAAGGTTGCAGCAGCTCAGGGATTGGTCAAAGTCATGAATTTTGGAGCTGATCCCGGTAACAAAAAGGAACTATTTTTTTACTTTGCTTTAGATATTAATCATGATGAGAAACCTTCGAAATCATCGTTAATCCAACCAAATTCCCCACCAAAGCCTCGGAGACGAATTGAATTTGATGAAACCATCCGGCCGAAGACCCATTACGGTGCAATCAGCCAGTCTCAATCCGAATCTTCGGGATTAAGCGCCTTAAAGAGGGATAAAGCCCACAAATCAGGCTTCTTTTATGGTCTAGAACCCGAAAATGATGAGGAAATTGAGGAAGTGGAAGGTGCAAAGGTCCAGAAGATTGTACTCAGCAAGGATACGATGGGTTTGAGGACTGGATTGAGTGTAACGGGGGTGCCACAACCCGATTCACCCGAGAAATTGATGGCAATTGAGGTGATTGATATTGAAGAAGGCAGTAGAATCGCGATTGATGATCAATTGAGGATAGAAGATAGGATAACAAAGATCAATGGGCGGCCGGTTTATCAGGTGAGATATGATACATATGTTTTACACATTTTTTCAAAGATAATGTAAAACTAAAGTAATATAATTTTTTGGTTCAGATGTCCTTGTCGCGGGCCAGAATTTATCTGCATGAGTTGGAATCACAAGAAGAGCCTTCTATTTCGTTTTATCGACCAGCTAAACCGACCGATAGCGAGCGGGAAACGCCTTTACAGTACAAGAAAATAAGTGTTCCACAGCAAAAAGGGAACACTTCCCAGGTCCATGAGAAGATTGAGCTGACCGTTGTGAAGAGCCCAACTGGATTTGGCTTTGGAATCGCGTCGAGGACAAGTCCGACCGACAATTCGAATATATTTTTGATTACTACGGTAGTGCCGGATGGGCCAGCGGATGGAACTTTGATGCCGGGAGATAGGATAATGAAGGTGAGCGGGAATTCTGAACGTCTTACAATGTTTTAACTAGAATTTTGGTACCTGCAAGTAATTGAATACTCAGTAAAAATCTATTTTATATTATACTTGACTAACAGAGGACGCCCCCCCCCCCCCCCAATTTGTCTTCGATTTTCTTAAAATTTAGCATACATGCTCTAAATGGGTCTCATATCAATTCCAGAAAATTTTAGCGCAGGCTTCGTGCCCTGATTTTGTGTGTGAGATACTGAACGACCTTTTTGTAAGAGAGCCCGCAAAATGAGGAGAGTCGGCCAGACAAAAAATCGGCTATTTCTTCCTTGATCTCGTTCTGAAAAAACTGATTTGTTATAAAGAGGTTCTGAACTGGATCGGTCACAGACACTGATCTTTTCCAAGACTAAAAAAATTAATTTTTCAGATCAACGACGAAGAACTTGCCGATAAATCCCAACCGGAAGTTGTCCAGATAATGAGAGATTGCACTGTGCACAGTGAACTGAAATTCGAAATCTCGAGGAATACAGAGAATTCGGATACGGAGAGTATCGGATCTGTAAAAGAAGAGACAAAAATCGAAATTCAAGGATTGGATGACAATTTGGAAATATTAGATTTGAAAATCGCGGTAAATGAAAAAGTTGGAGCTGGATTGGGATTGACGATAAAAGCGAAACAAACGAGGAAAGGCAATGGGGAAGTTGTGGAAGGAGGCGTTTTTGTTGGAAGAGTGAGTTTTGAATTTGAAAAAGAAAAATAAAAATAAATTCAAAGACAAATAAAGTTTTAATTGGATAAGCAAAAAAAATTTCCGAATTACACAGTATTTTTGTTTGATATACCCACAGTGACCTTCAACTTTCAGATTCTTCATGGCTCCGCCACTTTCAAAGACGGCCGTTTAAAAGAAGGCGATCGAATTCTAGGGATCGAAACTGTAAATCTCCTTTGTTTTAAACGCAATTCGGATGCTGTTTGCGCCTTTAATCACACGATCTCTCAAATGCCTGCTTCCACTTTATACTTTCGACTTTTGATTGGCCGAGAAGTCGAGGGAAATTCCGAATTTCCTGGTCGAATTTCCCGCGAAGAATTTTTGGAATGGGCGAAAGAAGCGGAAGACTCGGCGAAACTTCGGAAGCTGGGACTCGCCGCTTCTCCGTCTTCTTCATCAACAACTGGAAGGTCATCATCGACAAATTTTTTGTCTCAAAATCAAAAATCTGCGACATCTCCACCTTCAACTAGTCACAGCAATAATATAAATCGATCTGAGGAGATTTTGGACAAGCTCAAGGAGAAGAAACAAGGTTCAATGGATGAAGACGCGGCCAGTTTAATATCGGTGGTACCAGAAGATGCGTTTGATAGAAATGCGGCGTACAGGAAAAGTTTCAGTGAGAAGGCACCGTTTGGAATGAAGAGCCCAAATGATTTCGAGAGCTTCAAAAAAATCGCTCATCATCGACAGATTAGTGGTAAGGATAATATTTATTATACTCAATTTTTGATCTTTTTTCTTTTTGTTTTTCGTCTAGCGGATTAGTTATTGGTGGCTTTTTCCTCATTTTTGTTTATTTTTGTTTCAAAAAATGCGAAAAAATCCTTTAAAAAAATCAAATTTAATTTTTGCCTAAAGACTCAATCTTATGTTGTCAGTACCTCCGTTGTCAAGTAATTGTAACTTTTTTGTTGAAGCCCCATTAGCCAAACCCGTAACAACCCCAACGGAACGGCCCTCAATGAATTCGCTGAAACGCGGGGGATCTACAATATCAAGGCAGAGAAGAAGGATGATTAAATCGGAATATTGGAACGAGGAGAATACCCCAGAAGCACCAAAAACTGCCCCAACAACACCGCAGCTTCTGAGGAAAAAAGCTCTAATTTCTGGGGAATTTTCAAAAAATCACCCAAATTGGAGAAAAAGGAGATAAAATTGGAGCTGAAAAGTGAATTGCCATCGCCCAAGAGCGACAAGGAGAATGAAGAAGACGGTAGTTTACTTGGTTTTGTTTTGTTTTTGGTTATTTTGTTTGTTTTGTTCGCTTTGATGACTAAACAATGAAAGTTGCGATAGTCAGATTTTTTTTGAATCTCTGCGATTTCTGCAAACCGCGAACAAAAATCTCAAGTTTGCCCCAGTAACCGCCGATTTTATTTTGTGCCAAGTTGCATCTAAATCGGAGTTTCCAACTATGTGCAACGCCCCTCTAAAGATCTCCCTCTTCTATCATCATTAATAAAAAGTTGTTCCAGGAAATGAAAGACAGTCCCACCGCTCTGTCTCCGAAGGTCCCTCGACTTCCACAGTGCCTCGACTGCGCTCCAAAAGTCATCACGACCGCCTAGAAAAGGCCGAAGATCTCAAGGAAAAGGAGAAAAAACGGAAATCCGTGTTCAAGTTCCTCCAATCAAAGGCGGAACCTCAACAATCGGTGGATGAAATCTCACCAAGGAGAGTTCTATTCGATCAAAATGATGAGAATCTGGGACAGAACTCGCTTCCTCATCATTATCATCAGCGATTTGCTTCGGCTCAAGAGCATTGGATGGGGAATGCGGTAAGTTTTTTCGAAAAATAAAGTATAGTATACTTGTTAGAGTGGATTTTAAGACAATTTAATGTTGTTTGCAGTGAATTTTTATATTGTACATTGTGGTTGACGTGTACTACAAGAGTTTGCGTATCAAATTAAAAACTTTTTTGAGTTACACATCTTTAGTCATCACTTTTCTGAAAATTACCGAGCTCAATATAAAATTAACAAAAAAATTATGCTCAAACCCTTTCATAAAAATTAACAGATAGCACTAAGCGCATTAATAACTAATTTCTTGATATTTTTATTGTACTAACCCGATTTTAACAGCAGAATTCGATGAGAACGACGTCTTTAATTAACCTAAGCCATGACGAAAAGGATGCTATTTATAACTGGTAAAGAGACCGCTTATCGAGTCCATGTATCCCAATGCTTTTTTAGCTCTTTTTTGCAATGATTCACAATCACGACTACTCTTAAAGCTTTTTTTGTCCTTTATTTTAGTTTGTCGCAACTTATAATGTTTTACTTTTTCTGTAAAATTTGCTTCTCTGTGTCGTTCAGCTTGTAATTTAGCATATTTCCTGCTGGAGTAGTATTTATGCAATATTTATTGCCTATTCTTTGCTTGATTTGTCACGTACAACATAACCATGCCTTAATTTTCAATTTTCAGCCGAATAAACCGAGTGCGTTCGTTCGATATCAAACCGAACGTCTGTCCATGGACCCCCATTCCAGTGCCCGTCCCGACCCGATTCTCCATTCCAAGTCCGCGGTCATGTGGCCCCAACCGCCGCAGGCCACCGGATATAGACACAGTCAGCGGTTCTGGCTGGTCGACCCCCACGCCCACTACGCCTACTTCACTCGACACCCCGTATACGAGTCGGATCTGGCTGAATCACAACGAAATCCCCGACCAACGCCGTCTGCTGGAGACCAGCCCCTTGATCGGAATGCCAATTGTTCGTGTCCGGACCCGCACCGAGCCCTGCTCACATCGGAGAACGGACCTGCAATTGCTGGAAGACCTGGAGAGGAGCAAGGACCCCGGAATGGAAGTCGAATTGGACCGGACGGTCGAAGTGGAGTCCTACGAAAAGAAGAGGCAACATCGGATGTCCACCTACAACAATACCCCGGATTCGCAAGAAACGGCTCGAATCGCGTCCCAACCAAACCCCCCGGCTACGCAGAACTATATCCGGAGCGAGTCCGAGCACCACAGTCGGATTACTACCATCAATTCAACCAATACTTCAGCCATACCAACCCCACCCCGCCCCCACCTCGCCGTTACAGAAACGCGGCGACCAGCCCCGCTCGACCAGTATGCCACGTGAAGCCTCCCGTATTACCGCCCCCTCCCCCGCAGCTACAATACAGCCACTCTATGAGGGAGCCCGGCCCGTCTACTACCCGGCCCACTACCATCAGCAAGGGTAAGACTTACAGGGTCGTTTGGGTATTGAAATAGCACGAAAAAGCTTTAACTTGTTTTGCCAGCTCTGTAAAGTGCGAAAGATTTTTTTGATACTGAGCCTACTGGGAGTCTACACCCAGAATTAGAGACGAACCGAAAATTTTCTTTGAAATTTTTCCAGTTTTTAAGTCATCGTGTCTATGGCAATATGAAAATACCATATTATAGGTCTCCGTCGAACTTCTATCAACAATACCGATCTCATCAGTTCCACCCGCACCCCGCCACCCTACATTCGACCCGTCGGGCCGCCCCAATTTCATACGACGCTTACGTGGAGCGATTTTGAGCAACGTTTGACGGATTCGGAGCCCGAACCGGCCAAGGAATTTGAATATTCCGTTATTAAAAAGGTTAGAAACATTGCTTTTTGTACAGTTCATATATGGAGTGTGTGGATCTTTGTTTTATTATTAATTTTTAGAAGAAGCCATCAATTAAAATGCCTCAGGCAAAGCCATTGTTTCATTCGCGGAAGGTAATAAAAAACAACGACATCTAAAGGAGCTGCTGAGGTATCAACGGGGCATGTCGCCACCTCGAAATCCACCGTTTTTACAGGCAAATTCTCAGTTACTAAATGTTCGAAATTTCAATGGAGAGCTGGGATATCAACCAAGGAGCAGGTAAGATTTAATCTCTAAGGCTTTACAAATTCTTTTTTTACTTTTCTTTTGCAAAGTTATGACTACAAACTTTATTCATACCATGGAATAATCCGTTTTCCTTCCAGATCCCCTATTCTCGGAATCTTATCCCTCTCCCGGCCAACTCTCCGCTCCTCCGAACTTTTAATCAACAACAATTGGATGAACTCCGCTCCCAATCCCCCGGTTGTTTCCCCTTCGCACCTCAGCTAAATAGCCCAGAATCCTATCAACCCCAAGTCCGACAAGTCTCCAGATCGAGAAAGCGACAGAAAGTGGCTCGAAGCGTCTTTTACGACAATATTTGATAATTTGTTATCATGTTTTGATTTTATTATTCCTCTGGTATTTTAGGTTATTTGTCAATGGATTTTCAAAGTATCTGCCTTGCTAAATCAAGATCGCTTGTCTATTTTTGGTGCTTTCCCTTTCCGCCATGTCCAAAATCGTGTCTTACCGTACTCTCAAAATAATCTTGTTGTATAAATTGTGAATTGATCTCGCTTTCCTTGATACTTGTCGTTTCTAAACTGAATTTGCTTATAAATAGGCAAACATACAATTGCTGGGCGAAATTACAGTACGGTTAATTTCCCAAATCTTTTGCTCATATTATCCATGCCTTCTAATCATAATGATCAAGTTGTTGTTATTTTTCTGAATAAAAGCTGTTAATTAATCAATCAATTAGAAGTGCCACTAAATTTTGGAAGCCTTGCTGGCAATGAATTACGGAATTTTTTCAAAATTTTTATTTTGCGGGTTTTGGCAAAGAGACTTTAGACGGAATGCCAAGCAAAAAAATTGTATTTTTTATCACGAACACAAATGTTTTGTTTGGTAAACTGATTATCGTTTGTCAAGCAAGATGCTCTTGTTTATGTAATCAGAAAACTTTTTTAAAGACAAATTTATATTCACTATGAGGGCCAGAACTCAATCTGGTATGAGATTAGACCAGTTGTTGTATGTTGTGGAAGAAACTGTCCTGAAACACCAAGATCCGGTCACTGGACTCGTGACCAATCATCCCAAGGACTTTCCAGGTAATTGAATTTTATTTTTTTTTATTTTTGAGTTTAGAACATGCCTGGATTAGAGATAATGTTTATGCCGTCCATGCTGTTTGGGCGATGTATAGAGCGTATCAGAAGAGTGCGGAATTCGATGAAGACTTGGCAAAAGCTCATCAGCTGGGGATGCAATGGTAATAAATGAAAGGCGCTTTTTTTGTAAACTATTCTGATATTGTTGTAGTGTAAAACTGATGCAGTCCTTATTGGAGTGTATGATGAGACAAGTGGATAAGGTGGAACAATTCAAGCGGCATCAGAGGAGCTTTGACAGTATTCATGCCAAGTATTCAACTCGTTCCAAAACTGTTGTGGTCAGAGATAATGAATGGGGACATCTTCAACTGGATTCGGTCTCTCTTTTCCTATTGACTTTGGCTCAAATGACGGCTTCAGGTGGGTTGTTGTATTCTTTATTTCAAATTTTAGGTCTTCAAATAATCCGTAACTGGGATGAGATCGCTTTTGTCCAAAATCTCGTCTATTACATTGAAGTTAGCTACAGAACTCCAGATTTCGGAGTTTGGGAGCGAGGAGATAAAACCAACCAAGGGATCCGAGAACTCAACGCCTCGTCGATTGGAATGGCCAAAGCGGCTCTTCAAGCCCTGAATGACTGCGGAGATTTGTTTGGCGACGGCTCAAAAGGCTCGGTTGTTCATGTTTTACCGGATGAAATTCAACAATGTAGCGCTGTTTTATGTTCAATGTTGCCGCGAGAATCGTTTAGTAAGGTGGGTCTTTTTACATATTATTACTGGTGATCTTTAGGAGACTGATTCGTCTTTGCTTGGGATTATTTCTTATCCGGCGTTTGCTGTGGAGGATGTGGATTTGGTCGAAACCACCAGGCAGACAATTTTGGATACTTTATATGGCAAATATGGATGTAGACGGTTTCTTCGGGATGGGTTCAAGACGGCGTTGGAAGTAAGCGATACCACAAAGTCTGTTTTGCCTTTGGCTAGTGTTTTTTTCTAAAGTTGACGTTTCTTAGGACCGAAATCGGCTTTATTATAATAATGATGAGCTACAAAAATTCGAGAACGTGGAATGTGAATGGCCAGTATTTTTGTGCTATCTTCTGTTGGATGGATTGTTCCGCAAGGACAAAGACGACATTGAGAAGTACTACAAACAACTTCAAGAGGTAATTTTATATTTTTGGTTAAATCTTTGTTGTTTTAGGTAATCATTAGATCAAATGATGGGAAGAATTTGTTTCTGCTTCCGGAATTGTACTCGGTGCCTATAGAGGTTGTCGAAAAGGAGAGAGCTGAGAGAGGAACACAAACACGTATGCCAACTGGAACAATGTGAGGAGATATTTTTTGTATTGTACATTATAATCTTGCTTACAGACCGTTTGTTTGGGCGCAATCGTTGTATATTGTAGCCTGTTTGCTGTATGATGGGTTTTTAGCGCCGGCAGAGATTGATCCATTGAGTAGACGGCTTTCTGGCATTGAGCAGAGACCTTCCAGTGAAGTCCAAGGTAAACTAATTTTTTTGAGGATTCGGATCTTCATCTTTCCTAATTGTTTTTTGTGTTTTTAGTGGTAATCCTCGCGGAGAGCCGTGAAGTCCAAAAGGAACTCGAATTGAATGAAATTGAAGCCCAAATGATCCATGAAATCGACCCCATCTTCTCCATTCAACCTGCTTCAGCTTTTGCCAAGATCCTCGAGCGAGTTGGAGAGTCCAAAAAATTAAATCTGACTGGACGGCCAGTTGATAGAGACATTGGATTGCTCAGTACCAGTAGACTCTACCATCTTGGCCAACGCTTTGTCGCTTTCCTCCCACAATTCATGGATCGGAGACGATCTTATCTGATGTATGATATTCGAATACTCATGGACGAATGGGCGTCCGAATTGCATTACATATATACCAGTTGGAATTCGGTCAGCATCTCGGGAAGACCATTGGTCGTCTTATCGATCTCCAAGAACATGCTCGAAGCTGTGAGTTGACCTGTTACAGTATTATAATAATTGCGTGCCATAATTTTTAAATATTAATGTTTTTTGTTTTAGAGTTCAATTGTACTGGGAAATGGTCTTGCTCGCCGACGCCAGAAGTCTACGGTTGTGGGAGCGCTTAAGAAGATCAAAAATGGATATATTGGAGGTGCCCGGGTGGTCATGAAGAATATCGGGGACTTCTTCAGAACCACCTCGGTTTCTAAATTGGAATTCAGGGATATGGATGTGGACTCTTACTTTAACTCATATCATGATACGGCTCCAAAAACTTTGCCGGTAACAGCAACCGAAACGAAAGCAACCACTCCGGGCATTCGAAGGCAGGATTCGCTGAAAGAAAGGTGGAATAAACAGTTCAATACGGTACATCAGACCTCAATGAGACATCGAAGCATCATTATGGACAGTAATGATCAAGGTTAGAAACTGTGAAAAATTTTGTATCAAAAAGGTTAATTTTGCTCAAGTATAGTGTAATTTTTCGCTTGATCTATATAATTTTTTGCTTTTATTTAAAAGTATGTTTTTAGACCTGGAAAAGCTCCGGCTTGCTTATGCCAAGAAAGATTTGAAACCGGATCGACCCAACACGGAGCATCTTTCTCCAGTCCGAGAAGGTCAAATTGAGCATAAATCCCACAGGGCATCTCATCTTCATCAGACAATGCACAACAGCAATTCAACGTCTTCTTTGGATCACGCTCAAATGAAGGAAATGCACGGAGATGACTTGGTGAACATGCTGAGCGAAGCCGATGATCTCGATGAACAGGCGTCGCTGGTCCATTTCTTGTACTTGAAATAGTAAGAAGAGCTCATTTTGAGGGTTTTTGAGGCGTTGTAACCTATGAATTGGGGGAGAATCTAGTCGAAGAAGCATGACATTACTTTTAATCCGATTTTGAGTTGTAATCTCTCCAAATTTCAGTGGCTTAGACTATGATACTCGTCTCAACGGAAATCAAGGTGTAACAGTCCGAGTTCTTATCGAAGAAGTCTACGAAAAGGTCTGCGAACAGAGAGAATGGTCCTGGGTTCGCCTTACAGCCGGTCTTCTGAAGCGACAAATGGATGAATTAACAAAATCCGTGACTCATCTTCTGGTCCGGCAAAAGCAAATCACTCTTGGGGTACCCAGTAAAATCGAAAGACCAATAACTTCGCCTAAAACTCGAGAGGAACTGAAGCATTTATTGGATGAAGTTTACAGCGATGATCCCAGTTCGTACACTTTGGCACAGGAAATTATAATTTGTTTGGGAAGCCTGGTCAGAACGGAACCCAATTTATTCATTGAAATGCTCAGATTGAGGGTTGGATTGATCATCCAGGTGAGGAATTTTGAATTTGGTTATTAGAAAAAAAATTAAGATCATATTATTAGATTTGAGGCAAAATAACAGAATTGTTTTCGAAGATATTTGGTGTCGGGAAACTGTCGAAATTTTGCAACTGAAAAATTTGAAAAGGCGCAGATGGAGTAATGACTTGAAATTGAAATTTTCAGATCTTGGCCTCTGAAATCTCAAGGATCCGCGGAGTTTCTGGAGCCGAAGCCCTCCAACAACTCCTCTCGATCTCTCCATTCGAACTGAAATGCATGCTCTTCTCATTGCTGAGTGGAAAACTCCTGGAAGATGTGGGTGTGGACGAGGATCAAGGCATCAGAGAACTTAGAACTGGGATGGGATCCTTCAGGAAACAGATTGAAGTCAGAAAATCGATGCGGAAATCAAAGTCATTAAGGTCCCAGGCGTTGGAAGAGGTCCCGGATTTGATGAGCGATCTCTCCGAGCCTGAGGAGATTTATGGAGAAGAGTTTCAGTTCGGAATTTGGTTGAGACATCGACGAATTGATGGAGCTTTGAATCGAGTGCCTCCCAACTTTTATTCTGTAAGAAATTTATATTGTTTTAAGTTATTTGATGAATTTTAGGACCTTTGGGACACTGTCCGACAGTTCCCTCGAGGATTATCGATCAATGGCACCATTTTGGATCGAAGATTGACTCAAGAGGTAAAGAATAATATAAACTTTGTTTATATTTATGTTGTAGATGACCCGCAGAGAAATTAAATTTGCCTTGCAAGTGGAGCAGGTCCTTAATTTGATTGGCGAACCCGAATATCGAGAGATGATTGTCGAGGTTTTGACTTTAATGAGGAGGTTGGACAAGATTATCGTCGCTGAACCTAAAATCCCACAAGATCGTCCGTTTGATGTGGATCAAGTTCTCTGGCTGGCAAATCACATTTTTGTGGAGCATAATGTAAGTGAGAGTTTTCAGCTTTTAACAGGAAATTGAAATAGATTTATATTGTACTTGATGATTTAATGTTCCTTAAATTTTAGCGGGAACTCAACACAATCGTCATGGAATGCTGTGCCGAGGGCCATCCCTGTGACGGAGCTCGAGGAATTTGCCGCCATTTCTATGACAGCGCCCCTTGTGGAGAGTATGGCTCAGCCCATTACGTGATCAAAGCCCTCATCGATATCTTCGCCCCACCGGAAAAATGATTTTAAATTGCGTTTTTGAGGGTATGCAAGAAGATTAAGTGATTTAACAGATTGTTAGGGAAAGAATTTTATAACAAGTGCCATTTTACAACGTTTCAATCTAATTCAGTTTTTGAAATTATGTAAATAAAATGTTGATTTGAAATTGATGATGATTTTTATATCTTTTTTTGTAGATTTGGAATAAAAACGTGTGTAAACATGTTTTTTTGAATGATTCCAAGATAATATTAAACAATGGCTCTACGAAGACGATAAGAACAAAAGATTGGCCGGCCGGACTGCCTTCTGCGCATTTTTTATTCGAAAACACAAAAATCGGGATAAATAATATGTATTTTGGCTCATTTTGGCCGTTAATTTTCCGAAAAGACGCTGATCTGATTTTATGTCCGAAGATACGGTAAATTTTTGTCTATAGAAAGTGGAGCAAAATGGCTCAAAATGGGCCATTCTTTTACTTGACGTTCTTTGCAATTGCTCTCTTATTTGTGAGCTTTCTGACTTACAAGTCACCGAATGATGATTATTTGGATGTGATCCTCGCGTGGTCAGAAAAAATGTAAGTATATGTGTATTCGACTTCATTGATAGCTTGATAACTATCGACCTTGTCGGGGCACTGGTGGAATATACGCGTACAACGAAAGTGTTGCTGAAATTGAGAACTTGCCCTGCCGGCGGATCTTCACTTTGGAATGGGTTCCATGTGCCCTTATTGGAGTGTACTTGCTGTTTCTCTTATTGGATGAAAGTCGTAGAGGTTAGTGATTCCACATGACAGAAGTGATGACGTCTGTTTGCCCCCTTGCCGTCGCTGACTTTCGGGCCAAAGAGGTTAGGAACCCAAGGATTAATTGTCTCTGTGGGGACCAAGCCTGCCCAATCATAATTAACGTCAATGTATTTTCAGGCAACTTCAAATCGGATGTTATTCGTACTCTGGAAGGTTCAAAAACTCAAGACGATATTGCCAATTCCTTGAACGCCTACTTCTCGTGTAGCACTCCAAGCGTTGGAAAGAGTAAGAATAATATTACTAAAGACGCACTAATCTTATTTAAATTTCAGAGCGGAATCTCTCTTGCGAATACGTTTTGGGGCAAATCGGAAAGCAAGGAGCTTTGATTGTTTTATACAATGGAATTATTGTCGTCACTGGATATTGCTATCTTATCCAAGAATTCAATCTTTCTCTTGATTGGGGAATCCATGAGCTTGTCAAATTACTGACTTTAGATGGATCGCCAAGTTTTTAGGGAGTAGGTTGAACATGCATATGGGCTTCAATATTGAAAATCATTACAAGATATCTCACTGGGGGTTGCTATTATTTTTAGCGTGTACTTTGCTTTACTTGAGTGTCCAGTTTGGGAACAGTTCATCCACCTTCAGTTCACTGCCAAACTTTTCTGTCCTGGACACCGTAATTTGTGCCTATATTCTATATTTCGGATCCATTTTAGGGGTTTTCGTGACAATCGTATTCATCATTAGAAGTGTTATTCTTATTGTCCGATGCTATTCTGGTCCAAAAGCCTTATTCGCAAAAACGGTCAGTTTCTTAAAACGTTTGGTGACAAAAAGAATGTTCTCCAAAGAATTCGTTCTTTCAGAATTTATTGGACAAATATTATGAAATGAGTGGAGCCAACGATTATAATGTGGACACCGATCTTATCTGCATGATTAGACAGCATCCCGACTTAATTCAGCTTGAAGTTTGTCGTACAATTGTCTCCGGAAAGATGGAGAACATTGGTTTGAATCAGAAAAAGAGAATTTCATTTCAAATACAGTCATCTTACTACCTTATACTTTACCAAATTCACTAAAAATGTTGCTCCCATTCTTAAATTCTCTTTCTTTATCTTCAATTCATCTCAAATAAATTATCTTAGGCTATGGTTAGAAGTTTATTACACTGTCTGTCGGTAACTTATAAAAATAATGACCATGTTCGTGTGGAATAATTGGGGGTTATACAATGATAATATGAGGGAAACCAGTAATGATTATCGAAGGAATCTACTCAGACCGGTAAACACATCTACGGAGAGTCTAGGCAACTATGAGAGGGTCCAGAGAAAAAATAAGATTTTAAAAAACAAAAAAGTGAGTGAAAGAAGCCGAAAAGAATAATATATTTGACAATAGGTACAATAAACGAGTATTCAAGATAATATGGGAAAAAAGTAGCCAAACTGTAACGATTTTTTTAAAATAGTAACACTCAATTTTTTCAATAATTTTGAGCAAATTACTACTAAAAATCAAGGACTATTTAGGAAACAAAACAATAAATGCAATATGAAAGGGCGTGGGACACAATTTGGATCAAAATTTCGTATAACTCAACTGAATAAACCTACTACAACATCAAAATTTTCCAAAAATTATTCACTCCACCCAAAAAATAGAAAAAAAACTATTTTTAAGTCAAAAATAAACCAAGTCAACCAAAATATAGTAACAAACATACTACATAACAACTGTACAATACTCTCGAACCGAGAAACACTATTCTAAAGGAAGAACTTTGACCATGATCAAGGATTATACACCGGGTTGTAGCCAGTCACCGAGGACGTCGACGTAGATGGAGTGTCCGCCATCCGGATGAGTTGTTCTAGAGGGATCGTTGTCCCAGTGCCTGAGGGCACGCCCAGAGATGACTCCGTTCTTGATGTTCCATCAAGCGAATGAACGGAGCCACAGGGAGTGGGGCCGGCTTCGATCATATGGCCGTCGACCGGACATCGGCCCAGGGCAACTTCGTGGAGATGGACCATTCGATCTCGGGCGCAGCTCGAGGTGATTCGACCATCAGGTTCGTTGTCCCACATATCCTGCATCGTTTTTAGAATCCTCGAAGTAATCGGGTTCTCGTAGAGGGTGCTGCGGGATTGAGGGCGACATTTCTTCATCACCACCAGATCCCTCATTGTGCCGAGAGTTGGGGTCTTGCCAATCTCCAGTTCATACGGTAAGAAGTAGACGGGAAGGGGCTCTGAAACAAGGGAAATACAAAAAATTTATGCAAATTGTGATAAATCGTAAGTCTATTCAGGCCGAATAAATGACCTGACAAGGATCCAGATTTTTACAACACTTTCTTAGAGAAAAACAACAAATTCAAACCGAATTTGTATTACGCATCAAACGAAGTCCCAAAATTTTGTAAAAACTAATCTTCCGCCCAAAAATATCAAAAACTTTGGCGCTTTTCGAATCCAACGTTTTACCGTGCTCTTAAATCTCCTTTAAAACCGACCAACTTACCATCAGGATGTTCTGGAACCACCGTTCTCGAAGCCACTTCCCAAATAACCAAGGCAGCCGCGTACACATCAATTTGCTGGAAAGCAAATCCAGTGAATTCGGTAGCTCCTTCCAAGACCTCAGGAGACATGTAACGTCTAGTACCAACTTGACTTTGATTCTCATCCGTCGACATTCGACCGTTTTCACACTTGATAGACAAGGAGAAATCACCGATAACCGCCGTCAAATCGGCCTTCAGAAGGACGTTCTTGGATTTGAAATCACTAAAAATCGACCATAAGAACGAGGAATCACAATATCTCATCTTAGATAAAAAATAAGAATATCAAAAATTATATTACCCAAGATGTCAACTCATAAATTTTCGAATATCTAGCTTACCGATGAACAACAGTTGGCTTCAGCTCTCCCTCGAAGAAGAACTCCTCGTGTAGAAACGATAGTCCATTAAGCATCGTCGACAAGATCTTGGTAGCTTCTTGGACATTCGCCACATTACTCTAAAAAACAATAATCGAATTCGAAATAACTCACCTCCAAAAAGTCGAAGATACTTCCCAATGGATAATAACGAATGACAAACCAGTACTGAGCATTGTGTTTGAATGAAGCTAGGAACGTCGCCATATTTTCGTGCTTCCGGACAGCTTTGATGGAATAAACTTCTTGTTCATTCAACCAACAGTCACTGTCTCCATTGTGATAAACTTTCAACACGACCGATGCATCCGCAACCTCAGCTCTGTACAGCTCCGAGAAATGGCCGGAGGAAATCAAAACAGTTGAGGTCATCTGAAAATTAAAAGATTTTAGGTACCCAGATGTCAATTATAATATAATGCATCCACAAGATATCGTCACAACGCAAAATTGATATGAATTTCACCAGCAAATGCCTTGTTCTACCTATTACAATATTCTTTCTTACATTTTGAAGAGTTGACTGTCTCAGATCATTAGCTTTATGTCCAAGAAGAGCAGTTCCCTCTGTTGTAATCTCCACTGTCCCTTCACTATGAATGTCCTCAGGAGCATATGGTTCCAATTTAATGGTCGTCTTTCGCCTCTTTTGCTTCCTATAGATCCAAACAGCAAAACAAAGGCCAAAAAGGAAGAGGATGATCAGCAAAAGAATTGCGGAGACCGCGAAGAAATCAGTGCTCAGAAGAAATCGACTCAGCCAATGGACATTGTCGAAAAACATCAGTTTTGGATCATCTAAAGGTTAAAAAATAAACACCAAGGACAAAAAAATTATCTAAGGCCTTGAAACGGACTTACTATGTATGCGGGTCTTCGGTAACACGTCCGAATAAAAGGTGAGATTCTGATTGCAATTATGTGTCCTACAGCAACAAAATTTAGCGGCTCGTCCTTGTGCACCCGTCTTTCTGGTACTGGCAACACATTCATCGTGTTCCTCGCACTCCCTCAGCTCTGATTCGTCTTGGCTCCAACAACCTTTGAGCATCGCCGACTCCTGAGGGATCGTTTTATTCGCCGAAGAAGACATCTCTGTCGTGTTATATACAAAAACAGCCATACATCCGAGACGATGCGAACGTCGCTCTTGATAACATCTCTTGGGCTTTGTACAATCCGCTTCTGAGCCTTTGCAAGTTGTATTCAACGCCTAAAAATGGTAAATTACGTAACGATTTCTTGGACATCAATTGTTTGATCTAAAAACAAAGAAAAACTTGAAAATCTTACATCGCAGTAAATGTAAGGCATCCCATGCTCGTCTAGATTGTAATTTACACCTTCGATTCCGTGGACTTCCACATAATGGGGAACCCGACGAATCGTCCCATTCATATTCAAAAAAGCTTTGATGTTGCTGTCATCATCGTCTTCCTCAAAGCAGATGATCAATGGGAGACTCAGAAAGAGTAGCAACCAAATCATTGTCAATCTTCTGAAAAAAAGCGATTAGTCACATTTAAGTTTTGATAAATGATATTGTAGTTGTATTAAGACGTCCAAACTCGTTGTTTAAGGCCGGAAAAAGTGTTTGTGTCTTTTGGTGTTCGAACACCTTGTTATCTCCAGACTAAATTTACTATAAAAAAATCACAAAAAAACTTACTTCAAACTTGATGGTCTGGTCATATTATCGGCATTGCAAAAAACTGATTAAACTTCAATTGGTTCGGCGTGGTCACGATAAAGTGTAAAAGTCTGAAACGAACCGGATCTTAATCAATCCCACAAAACCCAAGCCCAAAAACAGATTGTTCTGAAACCGCTCGAAAAAATTGTTGATGGAAAGGCAGCCGGAAAAATGAAAGCCGAACGTATTAGGCTCACTGGTCACACCACACGCCGTGCGCATACACGCACTCTTCCCTTTCACTTCTATACGCACCTTGTCTTTTATTTTTAGACATAAAAATATAATAAAATTCTTCCTTATCCCCTTGCACTCACATTTCTACTGCTCCTCCCATCTAGAGCATAGACGCACATCTCGTCCGAAAATTCCCTCCAGTAACATCTGTGTGGTCTCTCATCGAGGTTGTCAATCTCTCCGATCTTGCACACGCTTCGTGCGTGACGGGGAAACACTTGACCCAAATGAGCTCGTTTCCGGAGAGACAGTTGACTTATATTTATTGCGGCTGAAATTATTTTCGTAGTCGATATCCAACGCCCAATTGAAGTGTAACAAAGGTCGAGGGGCTAGTGGACGTTGTGAATGTTGGAATTGACTTCTTTGCAGTAATTGTAAGTTCCTTAGTTAGTATTTTTGTGTTTAGGAGAGGACGAAAGCGATTTTTGCAAAAGGGTATTAGTTCGAAGAGTTTCGCAGTAGAACAACAGAAAAAATTTTTTGATCTTTCTTGCCCTATTGACCTCAGATGAAATTTCATGTACCATATTATATTAGCGTTATCTCCTTTCAGACCTTGAAATGGATCGCGGATATCATGCTCCTTTTGAGCCCCGACAATTGCACCAAGTGCAGCCTAATCCTCAGTGGCCCTCGGCGGACGAAATGTCTGAAACGGATCTCAATAACATAATGGCATATGAGACGATGAACCAACATGGTATTGTGGAGAAAGAAGACGAAGGAATGGAGTTGGATGCCATGGAAGTAGATGAAACTCGATTTGATTATGAGAATATTCCCGACTTCGACATCTCAATGGCTCTTCGGAAGCTTTGTTACGATAAACTATGTGAGATCTTAGATTCTGATTCTAGTTTCTTTTAATGTTTTAATATTAAAATATGACTGAATCATTATTTTCAGTAAACCCAATGATCAAATGGAAGGAAAAGTTGAAGGCATTTGTTCAATTGGTCAAAATGGACCTTGAAGATCACACTTCTTACTTTATTTTGAGGAATTCTGATATTGTTCTTCAAATAGGTATAGATCAATTTGGACGTGTCGCAGCGTGTTTCATCTCTTGGTTTGGAGCTCCTTTACGACCGAATGAACAAGTTCGGCAACTTATTCTTCAAGACCGATGGCTGACGATTTTACGGGCATTAAAGTTGATGAATAATCTTGTTCCACATTCTATTATTTTGTAAGTGGTTTAAATTTTTGTTTGTTTACTTTGTTTTGTGTCTGTTTTTTGAACGTTAGAGCATGAAACAGATTCGTTTTTTAAGAAGATCAATTTGTTTTTTCAGAAACGATCGAGTTGTTTGCATAAACGCTCTTCTCATCATCGAACATGATCTCACATTGCTTTTCAAAAAAGATAAACTAACTTTCCGGCTTCATGAACCCGTCCATTTTTGGCCTCGATCTGATCTCCAACCATTTACGATATCATTGGATTGGAGGCCGGGGCAATTCGAACCGAATGAACTGGGAGTCAGAGGTGATCGATTTATAAGCCAGTTGACGATAACTCCTACTACATCAACCCAGTTTACTTTTCCCACACAGTCCTGTCTGAATGAAAAGCTCAAATGGATCCAAGTTTCTCAGTCCCGACCAGTGAATGCTGCATATTGTTTGAGTTTTCCTAAGCCAATCCCAGTCCAAGAAGGGCTCATGAAGAAACTCCTGGATTTTGCTGGAGGAATGGCCGTCGCAACGAGGACCAATTGGTTCTCAGAAGCGGCGGATGGGCTGGTCTGCAAGAGGATTTCTTTTGGGGACAATAAGATCTTATCCTTTATAATTGACGCCAACCAGATCGAAGAGCAGACTGATTTCCTCGTCAAGAAAATAACAGTCTCATCTCCACAAGGTGTTGTGGAAGTTTTAAATTTATTGGTTGAGCATATCAAAATGTTTGGACTAATCAAAAACTTGTTCGCCCTCAAGGACAGGAAGGAAATTGGAGTGAAAAGAGATATGGCTTTAAAGCTGGCACTTGTTGATTATAACCAGATTCATATCGAAGTAGACTCAAATAGCATTATATATGGAAATGGTGGGGATATTATATTAGGTTTTTTGTATTGTTTTAGTTGATATAATTGCAACTGGTGCCCAATTATCATTAAATTTGAATATTAATTCATCGCTAACTGGCCGAATTCTTGGAAAGGATGTTCAATTTTATGTTGATGAAGAGCATCCACAGGAATTTTGTGAATTTGAAAAAGAATCGGAAACCAAAATTAATGAGTATGATTTTTAAATTTTTTCTTTGAATTTTAGGAGAAATGATGGTATATTCTTTTTGCTTTAGAGATTGGAGTCTGGCAAATCTTTTTCTCGACATTTCCGAGCGCACAAATACAGAATCGAAGTCAATTTGCCGACGATTACTGGATCCGATAACCGCTCGAGTCTTCCGAAATCATTACAAGATGTCCTCCAGGTCTCGTCTATTCCCACTCCGCTTCTATTTCCGGATGCTAGGACTCTCACAGAAGAAGATGGAAGCCGTCAAGAGAGGAATCCAGAATTGCAACTTGAGATGGCGACTTTTATTTTTCATGAAGAACTCGAAAAGCGGCCGAAAAGTGGAAATTCATGATGTAGATAGCACACAACCGGTGGTAATCCCATCAGCTTACACGATGCTAAGGAGAAGGGAGACTAGAAGACGGCGGACGATAGGAAAGCACAGGAGAAGAAGAAAGGAATCGAGGATTTCGACAAAATCTGTCACCAATATGGCCAAATACGAGAAATCAGAAGGATTTGTGGAGCTCCAGAAGGCCATGAAGTCGGGAAATGTCACTCAAAGACAACCTAATGTGACAAGAAGAAGACGTGTGAACATCCTGAAGAGAAGAACCATGAATAATCCACAAAATGAAAAACGAAAAAAGATCCAAAAGCAATTTAAACCCAAAACTTTTGGCCTGTTTATCTCATGGAAACCTGCTGTCTCGTATATGTTCCGCCGGCAAGGACGAAGGTTTTTGTCCACAGTTTTCTCCAAAAGAAGATTCAGAATTAATGTGAATAGATTTGGAATAGATAAAATGCACTCAATTAGATTGCCGGATATCAAGGATATGTTCAAAAATAGCAATATCGACATGTATAGGAGGAAATTGCTGCAAATCGAAAGTGCAAAGATGCAGAATCAAATCAAGAAAGTAAGAAATTTTGTTTTTTCTCTAGGTTATTTTGGGACTGATAAGGAACTCTTGTATTGTAGTATGCAAATTCGGTTTTCGATGATTTGATTGTTTGTAATGAGTGTCTTGTACAATTTGATCTACTTTCAGCAAGACCCTTATAGTCGATACCCGGATTTTACGAACATGCCCCCTCCCCAGTCTACCTCAATATTCCCCGCCTCTCAATTTCAACCAATGACACGGACAAAACTCGAAATCCCGATGAATTATCAAACCCAGGATGAGGAAGACTCTTCAGATGATAATGAGACAGATCCACCACCACCTCCGAAAGTCCCTGCAAACAACAATCAGATCTATCAACCACATTTATTGGCCGCAAGAAATGAAAGGTTGAACAAGATAAAGCAAGATCAGAAGGAGAGGGAACTAGAGCAACTGAAATTGAAGGCCAGCCAACAGAATCAGCTCCAAAGAGCGGCTCGGATCAATCAAATTGGGCAGAGATTATCCTTGAATGTAAGTGGAGGGAGAAATATGATTAAAATATGTTGGTTTGGACAGGTTGAATTGAAATTTGGAAATTTAGGAGTGTAGAAGGGGTTTCGGATATTTAAAGGAGAGAAAACATCAAAGATTTCAAAGGGATCGTTAATTTTTATATTATTTTAGGCCGAGCAATCGGAAAACGCTTTAAAGTCGGCCAAATTGGAATCAAATTCGCCCCCAATTAAAGAAGAAGACGATGGGAGTAATGACCGACCTTTTTCAAGGCGAATCAAGTCTGAAATAGACGATAAAGACACTTCCCCATCATCATCATCATCTTCTCATGATGACAATAGTCAGGATTCAAACCTGCCGGATGAGTCGAATTTTCAAAATCCCCCACAATTGGAAATGAATAAGGAGAAGAAACAAGAGAGAAATTCGAATTTTCCATCTCCAGATTCGTCAACCAATTCCCCACCTCCATCATTGGCCAAAAGTGATGAGGATTCCAAATCTGGTCCGCCATTATTGCAAAGCGAATCAAATTTCAAGAAGGAAGAAGAATCTCGTAAGTTTATAGAATTTAGAATACCTGGAAAGGATTTTTGAAGAGGACATGGCTTGATTTTGAACTAATTGATATTATTTCAGCCAGACCAGTAAAGAGAGATGATGAATATAAGGAAAAGAAGGAAAAAGAAGCAAGAAAAGAGAAAGATGAAAAGAAAAAGGACAAAAAGGATAAGGATGGAGTGAAAAAGGATAAGGACAAGAGAGATAGGAGATTATCCATTGTTGATTTGGAGGAAAAGAAAGAAAAGGCAAGTATCATAGAGTTGTGCAATTTTTCGATGGTGGAATTTTTAAATAATAACCAGGATCCCGAGCAATGCGAACCACTTTTCAGTTGAAGAAAGACCGAGATGACGCCTCAACTTCATCATCATCATCAATAAAATCCTCTCGAATTACGGTGAAACCTCTTAAGGATATGAAGAAAGAAGTGGTCAAAGACAAGACCAGAAAGTCGAAAGATCCTAGAGATTACAAACTCCGAGAACCATCACCTGTGTCGACCAGAAAAAGGACATCTCCAATCCCGACCAAGAAAAGGGATAGAGAAGAACCAAAAAAGATTAGAATCGAAGAGAAACCAGGAGATAAATTGACAAAAACAATCAAAAGTGGAAGAGAAGAACCTAGATCCGGATTGAAACGTCCGGCAACTTCACAATTGGATGATAAGAAGAAGAAATTAAGGAAAACAAGTGATCGGACAACTGTGGAAAGGGAGAAGGTCGAACGAAAGGATTCAACTTCAAATTCGGCTTTGCAAGGTTCGTTTATTTGATTGGTTTCGTTGAATATTATTTTTTTGTTGGTTTTTAAAAGACAAATTTTATTATTTCAGATGTCCTGGGAAATATGGGACGCCCCACAATTAATAGCCTGAGGAATTTCAAAATCCCAAAGGTTGTGGAACCGGACTCTAAGCCAGAATCATCTGCCCCACCTCCTCAGACATCAGAGAAGAAGGAAAAACAAGAAACGGCTTCGGCTTCGACCTCAAGAGAAGATCGAAGAGACGGTCCCAGAGAAGGATCGAGAGACAATGCAAGGGATGGATACAGAGAATATGGGCAGAATTATTCGAATCATTCGACGGGCAAGATGTTTTTTGGAATGCCCAACTTTGGAGGAGCTAATCGAACGGCGAGAAGAGGATCAATAAAAGGGAATAGTCAAGGAAGTTTCGAGTCGGAATCTTCAACTTATAGATCGAGGAAGGCACCACCGGCAGAACCAATGAAAAGGTATATATAATTGGGTGATTTGGTATATTGTAGTAAGCAGTAGATGGTAGCGATTATTTATTTTTTTGAGAATTTTTAGTTGGAGGGTCAGAATAAGGCAAAAGGATGTGTTCTTTGGAAATTAGAAGCATTTTTGATTATTTGATCTTTTTCAGCCCGACCTTTTCTAGAAGCTCCACCAGCAGCACTGTAGTCGGGCCATATGTCCGCGACAAACCCCCCAATTCGACGACTCAATTAGGAAGATTTTACAACCCAAGTCAACAAAAAGAAAAGCCTGTACCCACTCATCCAGCCCCCTTTCATCAAGCAGCATTGGTCCAAGATAAATATGACCGAGATTTTCGGGATCAGCGGGACAACAGTCCGATTGATGGCCTCCAAATTGATGAAGGCTAGATTTACACAGGATTTTTACTACGCATTTTTATTATTTCAAAAGTTATCCCCATCCAAACAATTTTTAACGGGTGTTTTTTAGTTTATTAACTACAAATTAGATTGTTACCGTAGGGTTGACATTGTTTTGGTAAAAATGTGCTAATAACTTGATATATATAAATTCGTATATTTAACAATGAAATCCCTGTACAATAAAGTAAATGATCAGGTTTGAATTGGGAGCACGTAATTTACAGTTTTGTGAAGTAAAAGTCGAAAAATTTTTTATTTTACAACAAGTCCCTGTACAATATAAATCTTGATAAAATAGAAGTTTGATGTTGATGAGACAAGTTTATGTCCCCAATTCGGAGATCTTGGACAATTTCCCATCCAGTTCGGCCTTATTATTGCCCGTAGGTATAGCTCGATTTTTCAAAATCGATGTGTTATTACTGATGGAGCAAGTGGAAGACGCTGGGGAATAATTGAGCGGCGAATTGGAGTCCGTGAGGTCGAGGAACCTGGAAGGATTCGGTCAGATTAGTATTATTTTTCGCATGTAATCAAGCGGATATTGCGCAAGCTAAAAATTTCACTTTTGAGTTAGTGCCAAATCGCTGAAAAATCTGAGTGCAAAAAATTTATGTCCACAGTAAACCTATATACGATAGCATGGTGGCATTTTTTCAATTTTCAGAAAATTAAAATTTTAACGAATCTAAAGTGATCGAAATCCTCACCTTCTCCCTCCAAACGAGCAATTGGTACTCCTTGAAGTAATCGACAGCTGCGATTGGGATGGTCGATTATTTGGAGATGACGTTGAAGGTAACGGACTCTGATCCATCTTCGTTTCCTCATTTTCTTTCTCCGCCGATGCTCTGAATCGATTGTAGGGCCGGAAAGTGCGGTCCAATTGCTCTTCCTGACGGATCGATGTCTTGTTTAGAGCATCAACATCATTCGAATCTCTGGGTGTTTGAGAATTCTTTTTCCGTCGATGTCGATGGCGGCCGTAAAGAGGGGAGGATTCGCAGATTCGCTCCTCCAATTCGTATGTGGGATCGCAGTTTAATCGGGTGCGTTTTGGCACAAACGATGGGATTACCCGTCTGAATAGAGAAGATCAGTATTATTTATGAAAATGTGGCTCCCATGATGACACAAATGGCTAGCACTTTTATGATTTTTAGAATAGAAAATTTACATTGATTTTGATGAACAGAATACGCCATTTCTATTATGTAATACAAATAGTCTCTGGTCTACAAAGATCGTAAGTTTTGATAGTCAAACTTAGAGAAGTTTTGAATATTGTCCATGACATTTTGAGAAATCAATGCTTTCTTTGGCACCGTTAGCAAAGAATTTGTAAGTTTTGCAAATCAATGAGTTGCTTACCTTGCAAGCACATTGTCAAAGTCAATTCGTTGCATATAATCGTGTTTTGCGAACTTTTGGAGGGTATTTGTACGTTTTCGAGTTGAAGGGCAAAGGAGGTCGAGGATAAACTTCTTGAGATCATTTGGCCATTCGGCTGGCAGCGTTATCGACCCGTTTATCATTAAGGATAAGACCTGAAAAAGATTGAAATTGAGATAGCCGTTATTTTACAAATTTATATTGCTTTAGGTAGATCATTTTGAAAAAATGCAAATTTTTTGGAGAATGTACTCAAATTTTATGGCTCAAACTAATTAGAATATCCCTAAGCTTACCTGGATTGTACTGGAAGAAGAATGAAACTCAAACGGCCTTCTGCCCCTTAACATTTCGTATAAACACACCCCCAACGACCACCAATCCGCGCAAACATCGTATCCCTCGCGTTGTCCCAAAGCTGTGGCCAAGATTTCTGGGGCCATATAGGGCCTAGTACCCGAGAAACTGGTTGCCAACATTCCCTCTTCAATCTTGGTGGCTAAATTAAAATCCGTCAAGTGGGCGTGGCCTTGATCATTAAGGAGAATATTCTCGGGCTTTAGATCTCGATGCATGATGTTCCTGGTGTGCAGATAGTCCAGAGCCAACGCCATCTCGCAGACATAGAGTTTGCAACGGGCCTCGGTGAAGCGGCCGCATTGCATGAGATGATAACGGAGATCTCCGCCAAGGAGAAGGTCGTTTACCATGTAAATGTAATCGTCGTCCTAAAAGAAATCGTCTATTAATGCTGTACAGTCTAATGTCAAGTATTTAGATCTCTAATGTATCTCCTGGAAGCGTATACGTAAGACTTACAATAAAAGTGAACCAGAGATTGACAATGAACGGATGACTGAGTTCTTGGAGAATTTGCAACTCCCGCAACACATTGAAGGCCACGTTTTTGTGGAGAAGACGGGTCTTGCACATGTATTTCATTGCGTAATGTTTTTTCATACCACGATGATAGACTATGCCGACCTGCAAAGAAATTGCACATTTGTACAAGTTTTTACAACAATCCAAGCTACAAATTTCTCTACGTACATATTTAAAGGTAGTTCTAACACAAATCTATCTCTAAAAATGTAATCCATGTTTACCAATCGCACTCACCTTGCCAAAGGCGCCCTTCCCGATCGACCGGACCAAATTGAAGTCGCCGAGCTGGGTCTGCGACGGACTGGAGGCGCGCCGGGAGCAGCGGCCGCCCATGCGGGCCGATCCTCGAACGATACGGCCGATTCACATTGAGCAAGCGCCTGAGAGCAGAGGATGGGAACGATTGCGAATTAAGGAAAAATTAACCATTCTTCATTTCTAATCTCTAGGAATTATGTTGAAGCAATAGTAATAGGCAGATTTTTGTGGTAAATTTGAGGGAAATTAGTGTTGAGCAATCAAAATGGCACCTAAAACACAAAATAAGATTAAAAAAATATGAAATTTTTGTTTTATATCACGAAAATGCTATTAGAAGAAACCTAGTTCTGCAATCCAAACGTGAAAGACGTTCCGGCCAAGATTATGGCCATATGATGGAGATCGAGACACTTCTTTTACATAAACCATGGCCAGATGGACAAAAATTAGCTCAAATTTGAAATTGAAAGGAAGCAATTACTAATTACGATCGTTAAAAGTACGAGAACATCTAGAATTGAAAAACACACTAGTGAAGTCTTACGTCGTATTTTCAAAAATCAAAAAAATGACATAAAAATTAATAAACAAATTTCTTGAAGGACAATGCACAGATTTTTTTTAATTTGGAAAAAAGATTTTGTATAGATTATAAGTTAAGCACTAAGAATTTTACCCCGCACTTGCCGATATCAATCGAGATATTCAACAATTTTTGCAGACGAGAGACAATAGAAAATGGGGAGAGACGGCCAAAAAAAAATGTTTTTTACCATTTTTTTGATTGTATGTAAAAATGGAGTTTTTTTTAGAAATGGGGAAACCGATTCTTTAAATTTATTATCGTTTTTTGACTTAAAACCTCGATCTTTTAGCATAACGAAAGCTAAGAGTCTCAAAACCTTCATCGAAATTTTGGATTTAAATTTTGCCAAACTTCAAAAATTCATCTTCCAAATAAAAGGCTCAAAAACATGACATTGATCAAAATTGTCCTTTACTTTCGCTCCAAACAAGTGTTCTCCCTTCAGTAATCCCCCTTAAAAAACCAAATGTCATTCCCAAATAATACCATGCCATTACACTCGTAGATGTATATCCTTTAAAAAAATAATACCATCGGATTTTACGTTTTTTTCCCGAAAAGTCTCCGGGAAAATGGAAGCGATTAGAGGCCTTGAGGGCTCACTTTTCCACCCCCAAACACTCTAATCCTAATTAAATTACTTTCGAGGAGGGCTTCTGAAGTCTCAAGATGTTTGTCCCCCAAATTTTCGGTTATAGGAAAAAAATTTACAATATTTCTTGGGTTAGAAATTTGTTTAAGATCAAAAAATTCAGTAAAACAGTATCATATTCTCATCAAACTGAAACTTGGCACAAATTCCATATGACAAAGACTGCCCTAACAATTCAAGCGTTTTTGAAAAAACACTTTTGCAAAATCCTCAAGTAAAAAGTAAAAATTCACCGAATATCCCTTCAATTTCGTATTTTAAGATCTGTTTCGTAGCATTCTCCTATAAAAATTTTATAAATGCCAATTTAACTCAAGAGTTGGGTTTTGTATCAACGTTGAATGTTGTGAGAGCTCATTCGGACGTATTATAAGATTTTTATGTTCTAAAAATCCCGCTGGTACACAGTTGATATGTTACTCGCGTGTTTTACTGGCAATTCCTAGTAAAAGGCCAATTTCCTTAAGATACATCAACATTTTTGGCCAAACCTACTTCATTTGTCTTTCAAATTCAAAAAAAATCAATTAAATCCAAATTAAAATAATTTCCAATAAAATTCGGGTTAAAATACTGCACAGAGTCGAGGGAATAACCAAAAAATGGGATAACGAAGTCGATAATATCCGTTATAAACAATAGAAACCGGCTTTATATGCGGCGCGAATAAGAGAAAAGAGTCGCGGCCAAAACGAGAAGAGCGGCCCAAAACTCATGCGCTCTCCACTTTCGGCTTTGTGCCTGCGGGGACGCGGCGGCGAAGGGCTTTTTCCACGCCCGAATATTACTTTCTGTTGGGGGCAGCGGGCGGGTTTTGAAGTGCATTCCCTCGACGTGAGAAGGGCGCAATACGTTGACGAAAATACGGTGGGAGGACGGGGAATATTTAGATGAAATATCTCCGAAATTAAGAGAAGGTAAAGACAATTTACGAATTATCGAAAAGTTCGCTTCGAATATAAAGTTTGATTAGGTGCTTGAATTTATAAGTAGTAGAAGCGCAGGTCTTTTAAAAGTTTACCTATATGGTCAGCATACCCTACTTTTTAGACCCTAAAACTTTTTGCGCTTGGCAAGGGCAGCCGAAATATTAAACGTTCTTTGCAGGCGAGAAAATATAGAAAATGGAGAGAAACAGTCAAAGAAACCGAGTTTACAAGGGAGGACTCAAATTGTAATTCTTTCTCTTATAGTTGGAGCATACATAGCATTCGGTGGCCAAAGTTCAAAAGAAGTCAACTACCCCACAAGGTCAACAAAATCTCAAATATTTAGCCTCCAGTACCAAAGACACAACTCAATCCTATTTTCCAACATTTCCCAAAATTTTCCCTTGGTGTCAAATATTCTTTGGGACTTCTCTTCCAAAAATCATCTCCTGTTACCGTGAGAAAACGGAAGATGCCCACAGTTGATATCAGTTCAATCTAAAACGTCTTCCCTCATTTTCACGGCAAAATTCATAAATGCTTATGTTGAACGTAGTAAGTAGAGACAACAATATTTTTCGAATTGCAATGATTGAAATCAGAAGACGGCGAACTACTGGATAAAACGAAATAAACAGAATAATTCGATTTTAAGGAACGCGATTTGAAGAACTAAGTGAATAAAATGCCATGGAAGTCATCCATCAAAGGCCTTTTTTGGGACGCTTGAACTACTTTTCGGAAATGAATTCTGCCCCAGGAAGTAGACGTCATGGGCCCAGTAAATAGTTGAGCATTGCAAAGTTAGCCTATTATAAAGACAACGTTTCACTTGATTTTTTGTCAAAATTAAAAACGATTTGGGATTTTATCTATAAAATCTCGCGGATTTTTGATGACAATAAATTTAAAATGACATTTCTCAAAATGCAATTTAAAAATTATTTGTCTAGGAATTTATCCAAAACGCTTGTTTTACCGTAGTAACTTTAAGAAGTCGAGATTTTGATCATTAATTTGAACGAGAGATTATGGGAAATTGAGAGAGACAATTATATAGAAAATAAACGCTTTTTGGCGACGTCATTTTGAATTTTACGAAAAATTAAAATATCTATTGAGAAAATTCGCCTGTTTTCTCGTCACAATAACCCCAAACATGTTTTATTTCAAGTCCAAACCCTCCGAAAAAGAGCGGGAAAACGAGAAGGAAACTAATTAAAAAAAAGTGGCCATTTTTGGACAATACAATGAGCGTTTCGAAAAAATTAAAACGCTTGAGGCAATTTAAAATCTTCCTTTCTATGTTTAATATTTTGTTTAAACAAGATCAAAGACCAAAAATAGAGGATTGCAACGATGTTTATTAAATTTGATGACTAAAATATGTCAATTCGAATCTCAAGATATGTCGAATGGAAAATCAAGTCCAACGAAGGGTAACTGCACCGACAATAACATTAATTGCACACGCCAACCCTCCCGCTCCGGCAACGTAGAAACTGTAGCCGGCCTGTTGTTTCGCGACAGTTTGGTTGGCTTCTAAAACAATAATAATATCCATCAAAACAAAACTTACCGAGCGCTTCATAGCCTCGGAAAACCAAATATAATAATGGGCCTGAAGTCAGAACACTGGCCAAGGCGAGGCCCAACAATGGTAAGAGGAAAAAGGAGCGGCAACAGATACAAAAAAAGGTCGTGAAGTTGTAAATGGCCCCAGCAGCCATCAGCGCGATACTTAGGCCAAGAAGAATAAAAACTGGGATCTGGTGGTCCACAAGGTACTGAAAGAATTAAATTCACATTTTCTTGAGGATTCACAACAAGAAAATGGGTGCATGTTTTTCAAAGGGCTAGAGCTGCTTCTTTTGACATATCATTATGCCCATTATAGCTACTCTTTTAGCCCCAAAAAGCGAGCAAAAGGTTTGGCTTCAAATATGGCAGCCTTATTTCTACCGGAGGGGGCAAACACGAAATTGACAGAGATTTGACCAAAAAGTGTTTTCCCGTGTAGCCGCTCTCACCATTTCCCGTTGAATACTACCTGTCTTACAAAAGGCTTCATTAAGTGATGTGGCCTTGAACCAACGTGTGTACCAAATTTGAAAAAATTGGAACACTTCCCTTGGTAGTCGCTGTTTGTAATAGATTTCATCAAACTCTAGGAGACACATCTCTTACACCTCCTATCACGGATCAACCAACGACTTACTTCCTGCCAAGCTTCGCATTGGGATGATATTGTTCCGCATTGCTGTATAAAGCCAAGTTCCTCATTTCTGTCCGTTTTAATCCACACATCCGTGCCCAAAGCGACGGAGAAAGCGATCACAGCGATCGTGGCCACAGTCCCATAGGCAATTTGGCCAAGATGAGATAGACACATTATTGAAATTTTATTTGAAATAAGAGAAACTCAGCGAAATCTGTAGCACTGGCCTCGGCGTCTGACTCACACGGTGTTACATAGCCTCAGGGGCCGATCTAAAAATTCGTTTCGAAAAATGATTTATCGAAATATACATTCCTTTGTTGTCATTGTATAATTTTAGGTCATGGAAAGAGTTGAAATCTTTTATTACTTATTAGAAACACGCAAAGTAAAGAATAAAAAATATTGTAGTCGTATTTTAACCCGATTTATTATTTGCAAATCAAAATAACCTAAAATTTGTTAAAAGCCATGCAAATTTCACTTCGAAAATAAAAAAATTGAGGGAATTTGATTGTTCAGCCTGACCACAACACAAGGCTGATATGAATCTCCTTAAAAATGAGCTCATAATCACATGACTCAGCCCAAATCCATCTAAAATAATGTTACAATTCCTGGTTACTCCAAATCCCAATCTCTGACGCAGTTGATGCTCAATTTCAAGACAATTAAAAGTCCTTAATCACTTGTTAATTCCAAATATCTTTTGCATAATATTTCCATGGAAACATTTCGCCTTGTTTTAGGTGTTACCCAACCCAAAAAACAAACTGCCAAAAGTATTTTTAAACGAGGTAAAAGAGGGCTGAGTCCTTTTCTCGATCGACGAAAATGACCTTGCCTAATTGTGATCAAAGAAAATGGGGGAAACAACTATTTAAGACACAGTAGCGCCAACACAACTGAAATACATGATTTTATTATTTTACAATTAACATAACTTAACCCGGAAATAAACAAAACTGAGCATTTAAAGTGGGGTACCCGGATTCACGGAAGCAGAAATCACCCGAATTCTGAGGAATCAAAGATAAAAACTTCGATCGTAAAACATAAACAATTATGATCCACCGTCTTAAATAGTTGGCAAATTTAAGAGTTGAAATGAGCAGCCGCCAAAGAATTGGAACGGCCTAAAAATCTCAAGAATTTCCAGACAAAGGTTGAACTGATAGCAAACTTGGCTAACAATCCAACCCCCTAGCTAGATTTTGAGACGACCTCAACTCATTTCAACTTCAAAATTAGGCAGCCAACTATTTACAGTCGTCAGCCGTAAGCGTCTAAATTCCATTAAAGATATAAGGCCGCAACGAAAGCATGATACGAATAATATTAATAGAGACCCGGGCAACTATAAAAGACGATTAAATAACACAAAAAATATTCGGGCGCCGGACACTTCGCGGACACCCAACTCGCGGACACGGGTTACCCTATTCGCGGACATCCAACTTGCGGACACATCTTTAAAAAAAAAGTGTATTAATTGCAAGAGTGCAATTAGTTTGAAGGCATATATTACCTGCGGTCGCTCCGGCCAAAAAATTTTCTAATTCGAAATATGTAGTATGTGGTAATTGCGCAATATGTAAAAATTTTTGGGAAAATATCGGATATAGCGTTTAATATCCGATCCTTTCCCAAAATTTTTAATTTTACAAATTGCGCAATCACTACATCAAATTCGAAAAATTTTAGGCCAATTTTTGAAATCAACCCCCGCCCTGACCTAAACGTCCGCGAACATGGCGTCCGCGAGTTGCGTGTCCGCGAATAGATAGACATGTCCGCGTCACTCAAATCTTCACCGTAACTATCAGGCGCGAGCCCAAAAACCTGCTAACAACTGTCAGACCGGGTGAGAAGTCTAACTACAGTAATCATATTATAGCTCACACCGAGACAAACAAAGGAATAAAAAACAACAAGAGAGACGACAATGAGATTCAAATACTCCGAGATCAGAGTTAACAACTAATAAACGTAACAAAAGTCGAAAAAAAGCGATTCAATTCGTCTTTTTCTTTTTGCTCTTCCTTTTCGAGGTCTTGGCTGTATCAGAGGGCGTCTCGTTGGAACTTTGTGCCGACCCAGCCGATTTGGCTTGGGAATTTTGGTCTGGTTCAATTCGCTTGTCATCACTTTGGACTGGCACAGCTGCCTTGGCCTCGGATACTTCAGCCGGGATCTCCTCGATTGGTCGATCAGGACTGCCTTCTCTTTTCTCCATCTTCTTCGAGGGTTCAGCCCGAGTCTCCATGACTGATCCAGATGATTTGGCCTTGGAATTGTGCTCTTTCCCAGCGGACATGGTATTATTCTGGACTGTGGCAATTGGCTTGGCCGGGTTCTTCTCATTTGACTTGGCCTTTCCCTTCTGAACTGACTCAACTTCCTCTGCCGGGGTCCCATTTTTGACTGAGGATTTTGAAGAAGATTTTTTTAATCCCTTTTTTGACTTCTTGTGACTCGATGAATGTTCACTGCTCTCTGAAAAAACAAATAAACATCATGAACCATTCAAAAAAAAAACTAAAATCTACCGTATACTTACGACTTGTTTCGTGTATCAAACTTGTCCTAGATTCTTTTCCACTTGTCGCCGTAGACTCTACTGGTTTCGATGGCTTCACGGTGCCATTTGATCTGTCAGAATTCAACGCTTTCACGGTTTTTTTGTGATTCGCGATTAATTTGTTGACCGTCGATTTTGATTCCTCTTTATTCTTCATTGCCTGAGGGGTTTTCTTCTTCTTTTCTCCGGGCACTTTATTCAGAGGTGCCGATGGGTTCTTCCCTTCTTTCCCATTCGTTTTCTTCTCCACTTTCTTAGCCAATCTTTCTTTTTTGACTTGTTTTAAGCGCCTAAATTGATAAAAAATCAAAGAGGTCAAAACATTAAAAAAAAAGTTAAAAATAGGCAAATCAAAAATCTACCGTAATTTAAGACCCTACAGTAACCCTGCTTACTTCCTCTGTTCCGTCAAGGTGGGACATTTGCGCATTGTATGGCCCTTTTCTCTACAATGGAAGCAGACCTTTCCAACGGCTCCCATTGGATTCGGAACAAATTGTTCCAGGTCGCCGAGGGTAAAGTCAGGCGAACAAAGCTTACGTTCCTGGGTTCGGAGGACATGTTGCATGATATTCATAGCTTGGACGACATAAAGACCGGCTAAAATCACAAACATTTTACTAATCAAAAATAAAATTAAAAACTCAAAAAAAATTCTCCTCCTACATATTAAAAAAAAAAATAGCCGACACTTACTAACTCGTCTTACGCCTGAGGTCAAATTGTGATCCAGATCGAAGGGATCTTCCACTGCCCACAAGCATTTGGTCCATTCCTTCTCAATCTTCGTCAGAGTGCGGCCAGTTCTAATCTGGACCACCTCATCGTTAATGGAGAAACTGTCAATGAAAAAGTCGAAGAATCCAGAGAACAATTGTCCCACCGTCTTATTATTTCTTCTAAAGTTCCTTTTGAATTCCTCCGTTGGCTTATAAAAATGGACCGTCCATTCTCCCACTGATCTCGGCTCATGATCCTTTAGTCCGGGACATGACATTGGATCCTGAAGCCTTGGTAGCACGCCCGACTTTTGCAGATAATAAATCATCAATATAATCAATGAATACGAGCTCAATGTTCCTTGGGACGCATCGTTGAGATCAAAAGCCTTGGCCCAGGCTTTTATGGCCACGCCTAGTTGAGGGACACGGTCATCAAAGTTACAGTATTCACGGAGCATTTCGCTGTTGTGTAGGGCGAGACAATTGTAGAAAGAGATGTCTCCGCTCCATCCAAACTCCTCGGTGTCGAATTTGACGATGGGTACCTTGGCATGGGCAACCAAGCGGGTTTCGAATTTGCGTTCGGTTAAATGCAAATGTATCTGTTTCAGGAGGGAGTGACCGATGGTATCCTCTAAAACCAAAAAAAAAAAAAAATAATAATCAAAATAAAAATTTTCAAACCCTAAAATTCTGTTTTCTTCCTCAAAAACCCTCACCTTCGGCCGCGTCTTCATAATCCAGCCTTAGACAAACATCCAGATCACTGGACATATTCCCAAATCCGCTGATTAGTGAACCAAACAGGTCCAGTCTAATATTTTCATTTTGCAAATGTTTTCTTAAATCGTCTTGTAGGTGTTGAATAAAGTTGTGAGCCTCCAATAGGAGTTGTTCACTTGCTTTGAGGTTGTCATATTGTTGCTGGATAAGTTCGGAAAGCCGGTTAAAGACCTTTTCCTTTACATTTTGCGAGACACTAATCACACTTAGGCGAGGGCATTCTCTTTCCTTGTGATTTCCACCACAAAAATCACAAAGTAAGTTGGGAGTAAACTAAAATTTCAAATTTATTGAAATTAACAAATTTTCTCAGAAAACTTACAATGTTTTCATGAAGCGCCCAAATTCCTGGATTCGGGGTTGGCAACGGGTAGAAGATCGCCGACCTTTTTGTATTCCGTCCGGCCAAAAGGACAAAGGAAAGTTTATGTCCTCGCATATTTTTGTACAAAACAGCCCTAAATTATATAACACATCATCTCCATCAAGTATAATATAAAATTAGATCCAAAAATCAATTAAGACATTGTTTCACCTACTCCAATGCCTGTAGCTGGTTCCGTCCGTCCTTCATTTGATGTTCTGTCACAGCCGCGTAGAAGAAAACTGCCTGCAAAAAAGCGTCGATTTCGGCACGGCATTGTAGTAGATTATTCCCAGAGATGGGACATTCCACTCTCCAAGTTTTCGTTCCATTCTTCTCCTTGAAAACTGGCTCCTTTTGCGTAACTTGGATCACTTCCGCTGGGTCAAATTCCGCTCCATAGAATCGGAAAAGGTCAAAAACAGCAAAAGGAAGGTCCGGTTTTATAAGGCGATGCGTATGTATAATTCTATTGACTGCTTGTAGTTGATCGGGGTAGGGAAGGTGAAAAAACGCTTCCCATGACATTCCAATGGTTTCTTCATTGATATAGGGAATCCATCCCTTCTTTTGGCAATAAAATAAAGCCATGATGTCCCAAGCCGAACCGGAGACTCCTCGCTCATCCAACGTGGAAGTGAATCTCATTCTCTAGAAGATGATGCCGTTATTTCACTTAGTGAATCACAAAAAACAATATCTAAAACAAGGCATTCCTTCCGCAGCCAGTCATCGTTTCATATCAAATGACCATGCAAACTTACCGCAGCCCAACATCTCAAATGGAACGCAACAAGATGAAAGAAAGGGAAGAAATGAATGTACAAATTGAGTAACATCGAGACCTTCACCGCGTCCAACGCCCTATGATCCGTTGTGTAAAACACATTGACCGGCCTTTTTCGGTAATAAACAACGGTTTCTGCGCCGGGGAAGGCAAAATCGAGACAGGGATGAGATTTGTGAAATACTCTCTGTAGCCAGTTCTTCTTTTTGTGAGCCGGTGGTTCCCTTTCACATCTGATATCAATGTAAGCATCAATGTAAAAAGGACGACCAGGGGAGATCAGACCAGTTGTTACACCTCCAAATAAGGTAACAGTAACCGTTGGAGAGGTTGAGGTGAATTCTGAAAATAAAAATATAACCATGATGTATTAGATACCGAAAGTAAAGTCAAATATTTTAAAACTCTCAAAATCAAATGCCAAACCAGTTTCAGCTGCATTCTTACCCTTCAAACCAATTGAAACCTTGTTTGTAAGGAAGGTCCGAAGAGAATCAATGTCGAGTGCATCACGGTCTGCCATCATATTCAAAAAAGTCTGGTGTTGTAGGTTCAGTTCGGGAAGAAGAAAACCCGCCAGCATCGTGATTTCAGACACTGGTCGACGAACCATGTATTCGCACAGCTTTTTTCTAGACTCTAGCCTCTAAAACAAAAAAATAATAATAAAATTGACCTAAAGTAATGTAAACCTATGAAAATCAGGTCGAAATTTCACAACAGCAATTTATATCACGTCCATACCTCATGAAACAGTTGATGTTCCAAACAACGGACATGCTCCATGACCCCAAGCATTCCTTTTATATGGTATTCGCAGCATGTGCAATATAATGCATATCCGCTGTATCTCTTGTTTTGCACGACATTGGGAATAATATGCATTCGCTCCAGTACAGCAAGAGAGCATCGGGGAGTTGGAGAAAGATGGGCTAAAGATAAAGTGATGTTCAGGCATAACTGTAGTTATCTAAATATAGAAAGCAATTGAAAAAATCCTTACGATTTTTGAGGTAATCTGTCATGAGGTCGATAAGTTCGGTGTAGCCAGAAAAGAAGAGGTTAGAATCACTGGATTTTGCAAGAAAGGCCACCATGCAGTTGAGGGCAGCCGGTTCTTCTTTGGTTTGAAACAAAGAAGAGACCACGAATCCAATCTTTGTGCACCTCTCATTGAGCAAGTCCAACATCGAGAACTAAAAGAATAAAAACAAAAAGGAGAGAACACTTACAGTGACGTTAATCTTATCTAAAATGCTTGCTGAATGCTTTGTATTTCTATTGCACTGTTTTAACCCTATCCCTCGCAAAAAAACGTCCAATTGCTTGAAAATGTCTTCTCGCTTGTCCACCAGAATTTTAACCATCTGCAATAGATTCACAACTAATTTCAGAGTCTTTCAAATGACAAGGCGATCAAAAACAAGTAAACCGGAATTTCCAATGTGACTCACAATGTTTCCTAAATACAGAAAGATTAAATACCAAATGCTTACCTCTTCATTGCTTATCGGCTTCCCATTATACTTTCCGTCCCTTTCTCTTTTCTTCTGTTTCCTCAAAACATTTCTCTTCTTCTCACGTTCTTCACTTGTTGTTGTTCCTCCTCCTTCATCAACTTCCTGTGAACAAACGCTTTGATCCTCATCGGTTAGTTCCCCATTTCCTTTTACTGCCTTGGAAGGTCCTGGCTGAGGTTCGGATTGTGAACCTTCTTCCGACGATACATCCCAGGCTGTGGAGACGTGGGAGTAATCATTACTTTTACACGCTTCCGCAGCTGGTTTTATGTCAACGTTCTTCAACTCGGCCGCAAGAGTGGCCAACTCCTCGTCTTGAGGGTCTGTCATCACCGATCGTTTGGTTTCTAAAACAAGAAGAAATAAATGAAAACGTCATGAACAAGGAGAAAATACCGCGTTTCATTAAAAGTACAAAAATATGACTGAATTAACTACATTTCCAAAGAGAAGCTGGGCACATCAACGTCCTTATCAGCCCTATTCGGCATAGTTTCATTGAGCGACGCATCATTCCCGCGTAGTTTAAAAGTGATTCTTTAGCTTAGCGTCTCAACTATTGAGTGAAAAAATCGGAACGAAACGCCACAAAGTTCGATTTACAACGACCGGTTGTACGCCAAAATAGTTGACTGATATATCGAAATAACTGTGTTTACTCGAATTCAAAGTGTTACGGCTGCTAATTGCGTTAAATCCGTATTGTAAATTCTTTTCTTGAGCTCACTATTTCACTCTGAAGTTGACCTATAATACCTAGATTGACCGATAACTCGACCCTCGATCTGAATCTAGGTAGTCTCGATAGCTCATGAGCTGAACGAAGGTGTTACGAAGCTGTGCACAAAAAATAAGACCAGGTTTCGTACTACTTTTCGAGAAAAATTCAACTTTATGTTATACTAGACACCCCATTGCAATGGATTCCAAAAAATCAAAACAAAAATTTAAATAACGACCTTCCTATGCCTAGGTGCTAAACTAATTTCCGAATTGTTTTCTTTGCTCTCCGATTTACACTGGTCGATTTTAGTTTTAGCGAGAGATAAAAAAATTACGGGAATGATGTGGGACGCGTGAAAAAACGTTTAACGGCGCCGCCGTTCAACGTTACGGCGGGAAAAGTGTGAGAGTTGGCGCGAGACAAGTGTTGCTTTAAAAAATTCTTATCCAGATTTTTGATCCGAAATTATTGGAGTTGTTGCACGCAGGCCGGATGCTAAGTATGTGAGTCGTTGATAAATAGTAAATGATGTGGGATGGATTTTTATGATACTTTTAGGGTTTTTTTTATATTACCCATGTCTCTTTTTCACATTTGCAGATGGTTCTTTCCTTTTGAATCAAGTTGCCAGTTATTTTTTGAAGGTTTATCCCTGACTTGTTTCCATTTTGCTGTTTTTATGCATGTTTTTGAGAACCTTACTAGCCTTTTTTTATTGCTCTTGACTCTTGTCGCGTACAAAACAAAAGGTAGACTTTAGATCGTGACCCGGTCTTCCTCCACTTTCGCGATTAGATTATTGTTAACGTCGAGATCGTTTTTTTACTATTTAAGTATTATATCAGTTGAATGGGTAACTCGGAGTCCAGCCATGGCAAGAATAAACAGAATCAGAGACCTCCAATGTTCGACACGGCAGTAAAGGCGTTCGCAAGAGTTTCTTCTGATGGGAATGTAATTACAAAGCAGGATTTGACGGTAAATTTTATTTTATTATGTAGAAAATTTATATTTTATAAGATAAAGTAACTTTCAACGACCTTTTTTTATTATCCATACATGGATAATTGTGAATTAAGATTATGTAGTTGAATCAATTACTTCCTGTCTTTGTTATATGAAATTTGTCCCCAAGCTCGATTGTTGCCATTCCTTGTTCTTCCCTTTAAACTATTCAACTGATATTGCACGCTTCTGCTTTCGACTTCTCGATGACTTGGTGGAATATAAATACTCAAATGAGTCCCCTTCACGTTCCACGTGACTTCATCTTTCCTCACATCGGGTGGAAGCCAGAACTCTTCATGGATTTTTCGCTGAACTGTTAGGTCTTGTACTTTCCCAGCACTTGTATGCTCTAAAGTCAGAATCTGTTTATCAATAGTAATGTTGATGGCATTTGGATTGACTCCATGAATGGTCATCTCGATCTCTGTTGAGTTGTCGTTGCGTCTATGGATTGTTGGCATGGCGTTGACGGAGTTCATGGGGTCAAGACCAATGGTTGAAGAAAGATGTAACATCCCGGTGAGGATGTCCCAGATCGGCGATTTGAAGTCGAGAGCTGAAAGATAATTTTTTGTATTGAAGTAGAGCTTAGTGTTGCTCTCAGATTGTTATTTTATACATCTTTTTCAACCCATCAACTCTTTTTAAAAAATAGAATTAACCGCGGAAACATCGATTTTCCGCTCTGTGCAAGGACGTCTGACGCCTTAATATTGGATATGCAAATCCCTTTTTTGAAAAGATGTCTTTTATTGCGCAACTAGCACTTCACACTATTACTGTACTAATGGATAATTGAAATAGCAAAAACGAAGTCTTAGATATTCGAACTGTCTCAGAATACTCACATGGAAGTCCCCAACCGTCTTGAAACCCATTTTGATTAGAATATGGATGAACAACACTGAAGAAACTTAGAAAAAGAATAAAAGAAATTTTAATCATGACGCCAGGTAGATTCAGAGATAGATTGAGACAAATTCAATGAAAGCTGAAGGAAACTGGTCGACCTTCACCATCGAGCTTGACGGTTTTTATTCGAGATTTGAGAGATCATGTTTACAAAGTCAAAAGTGTATCGTCTATGTCATTTATCTTGATACAGTAGGATTGAGTATGATGTTTTGGGTGTGAAATTATTTCACTTCTTTTCAATCCATGATTGTGATGTCTTACTATATTTTTGACGTTTCAGACTCATTTTGGAAGTTATCTGGGTGCCATACTTTATCGATTCTTCGACCAAAAACCGGTGGACCAACAATGTTTTGCCGAGAAATTTTACAATTTCTACGAAATGCGGGCTCAGGACTTTTTGGAGAACTCCGAATCCATAGAAGAGTTTTGCGAAGCTGTTCTGGAGACAGTAGGCAAATCGCGGAATGATGAACAGAACAACTTTATCTCATCTTTTTGTGATGATGTAAGTGGTCTAGTGCAATATAATTTTGGTTTGGTTGTTATATGAAATGACGTTGATTTGAGTTATTTCAGGCCCGTTCCAGTCCAACTCAATATATAGAAGGCAATTCTCCAGGTTTAGTTCACACCTGTTTATTAGGAAGATTGAGGAATGGAGTGTCCCCTCTGCCAGAAAACATTATTTTTGCATCCGAATCAGAGTTATTGTCGCCATTCCAAATGCTTGTTCTTCAAGGATCTTTGCCGGAAATGGTGTACTTTCAAAACAAGGTAATTTTAATGTTGAATTATTATTTTTTATTGACCTATGTAGGGTGTTGATTAAAGGATTAAAATCTTTAATGGATTGGGTGACTGTTTGATAATAAGAAATTCGTATTTTAGCGTCCAACAGGTGTCGACATGCCTTGTTGGCACATATTGTACGACAGTGGAAACCATGGACTGAGTGTTAATGGATTTGAAGGAAAGGTTTTCGGATATCAGAGTCCAACTGTGGCTATTTTTAAAATGAATGATGGCCAGATTTTTGTCATAGCAAATAATTTGGAGTGGAGGTACGTCTAGTATCATTTTTGGCAACAAAAAAATTTTAAGTCTAACTCCATTTTTTCAGGCATACAACAAAGAACTTCGGCTCATCATTTACGAAATGCCTCAGGATATCGCCAACTTTCAGGGTGTTCGAAAGTCGAAGTCCCGAGCCCATCTTTTGCAATTTCAAATACCGAACTTCGGGCTTCGGCGTGGGATATAAGGACGCTTTTACAGTGAACGCCGGCTTCGATAATGTGGCTGCAATCGAGGTTTGGGGATGTGGAGATGATGCTGCCCTGAAGGCACAAGCTGCTGTCAAATTGCGACAGAGAATGACAGCAGAACGCAATCAAAAAGTCCCATTGCCCGGGAATTGGGACGACAATCCGGACAAAACGGTCCTCGAAATGGCTGGATTCCAATTTTCGACCGAAAGAAATCGACCAGAACCTCCGATTGATGAATAATGCTGGAAAATTTTTTGTGAGTTATGATTTTTTATGTAATATAAATTTATATTGGATTAATTCATGTGGATGACTGATTTTTGACAAAAAATGCTTCAAAGTCGGTAAAAAAGCCTGTTTGGTTGGAGAATACCGTATTTCTTATCCGTTTACTATTTATTTCAGTTTATTCCACCTTTATCTTGCGATATCGTATCTTGTCCGATATTACACATACTCCTGTAGCAATACAAAGAGATATTAGATAATGAAAATAACTCAAAACTAATACAATTAGATGGAATTCGGAGAGTTTTTGTTGTAATCTTGTCCATAAATAGCCGGCGGAAGAAATAATCAGCAATCTTTTTGTGAGGTTACAGTATCCCTCGGATAAAACTCTAAAAATTGGTTTAACTTCAGGCAGTCTTACAGTTTCCGGGAGACAATGTAAGCAGCGAGAGCATGGGATATGTAGAGGAAGGGATGCGTTGAGATCGGCCAAAGATACTCCATCTTTCGGAGATGGAGAAAGTCGCCGAGGAAAAAGTAATTGGTCCGGATGTACTTTTCAATCTAAAACGTTGTAATTGTAATAAGTATTTTCTACAAGGAGATATTAGTTACCAGAATCGATTTATAATTCAAAATGTGACTTACATTCATTATACAAAACGCTAATTCTCGAGTGAAAATTGTTTGAACAAGTAAAAAATAGATGCCAGCTATCAGTAAAACTAAACTGGCATGATATATGAAATCCAGAGGCTTTACAGATAACAATTTTTGTCGTATTTTAGTGAAGTGCATCCGGAATTCGATGAAGTAAAATATTTTGCGCGAAAAAACGCTTGTTTGGGGTTTTCGAATCTCGTCCTTGACTCAGATTCGTTGCGTCGCGCCGCATTTTCAGTTTCCTTTCGGTTCTCGAGGTATAATAGAAGTGGAATAAGTCTATTATTCAGAGACTTTTTGATAAAGACGATAGTGTATAATTTTAAAAAATGTTAATCAATCGATAATAACCAATAAAATAGTAGTGTTTATTCAATGAAATCGTCGATAAACCATGAACTTGCGACGTTTTTCTTCCTCTTTGTCATCGGATTCGTCTTCGACTTGTCCTTGAAGCCGAACTCCACCTGAAGAATAACTAGCAAAGACGTAGGCAGGAGAGGCGAAGGAGACTGCCTGAGGCACGTAACTGTTGCGTAGAGGGAACTGAAAAAAAAGATTACGATTTGATTCGAAATTAACTTACAGCCGCCGAGCTTGGACCCATCAAAGGAAGCGAGGGCTGGGATTCTTGGGAAATTACTTGGGATATTATTGCGGAAATGTTGAAAACAGCAAAAATGGCGCTAAAAAAGATTAAATATAAAGACAACATTTGAAATAAAGAAATATTTTACTTTCATTCAACGAAGCTTCTTTACTCATTTTTAATAGACTATATTTTTGATCTAAAAAACTTTAAGAAAAAGAAAAACCAACTTTATTCCCCTCAAATCCGCAATAAACATACCGTTTAGTTGTCATTCCAATCATTTCTCCGTGAACAACCTAATTACTCTGAGGTCAGTTCCCGTTCCCCATATTGAGAACATGACAAACAAATGGGCGTTGGTAAACACTACTTATAATCGGAAATATTTAGTTACTACCGGTTTAATGGGATCTATTTTTATTACAATAAGTATTAAGAGATTATTGGGAATGTGAGATGACTAATGTAAAGAGAAAATGTGCAATTTTGCACATTTGGAAAGCTACAAATTCTGATGGAAATACTCGTTTCGTGCGGTATGACAGTTACAATTCGTAAAATAAGTGGCGAAGCAACACACAGCGATAGGAATATTGACTTTTAAATAAAAAATGGAGCAATATTACACAATATTATTTATATTACGCATAAATCTTATTATTGGAAGGGTTCTGTGACTGACCCCACTCTCGAAGATCGGACAGAGGTTTCTCTTTCCATGGAACGGACCAGTGCACTCATTTGCATATTTGTTTCCTTCAGATGATCAGCACCTTGATTTAACGAGTCCAAAGATCCAATCAAAGCCCATGTCCTGAGGCGATGAGACCGGCAGAATTGAACAAGAAGAACATCTACATCCATGTGATCACAACATCCAAACTCACTTCCATATTGACTTCTGAAATGATAGAAAAATTATTTTATAAAAAAATTTTAAACAAAAACTAAAATAATACAAATATTCTCACCTCAATTGTCTGAGCGTAATCAGCGCATTTTTGTAATTCTTGTTGGTCAAATGAAGAAACAACTTATCGATGAGTTGTTCGTTTAAAGGGACGTTCAAAGAAGTGGTCGAGGTTCTTGTATCGCCCAACGGGACGTCACTCACCGATTCCAAGAGTTCATGATGGAGACGGGAGACTGCTGGAGACAAGTCGAACTCCTAAAATGGTTGTATTTGCCAATAAAAAAGACAATGCCATCTATATTGTAGTAGATATACGAAAAAAACTCAATCTTTCCACAATTTCCCTCCCAAACTTACATCTGAATTGGGAGAGCTCTTGATCAGTCCAATAATTCCCTTGAATCTCTCTAGAATGCTTAACAATTGAAAGAAGAGTCTTTCAAAGCATTTGCAGAGTTCCATTTCTTGATTGTTTATATTCTCCTTCTGAGATCCTAGAGTTTGTAATTTTAGGGATGCTCTCATCTGATTCAGGGCTCTAATACACTGCTCCCTCTTCTCCATGAATGTCTCAAAGTGTTGATGCAGAAAATAGATCATATCTTGTTGAGATTGAAGAAGATTTGTGGCTCTCAACTGCAAATAGAAAAATTATTATGTAATGAATATAAATGAATAACTATTCAACCGTAAATCTAAAATCAAACACAACCATATCAGTACTTACAAAGTGAGGAGTGGTGAAGATAAATGGGAACTCTCCCAATTTGAGGATGGCATTCAAGGCATGATTAAAATAGACCGACACATCTCGGACTGGCCGATCAGTGGATACTGTAACATTAGTGGATAGCATGTGAGAGGCGTCCCGGAGTAAGCTGGACAACCGGACGCAATTCTCTCGAAGGATCTGGCTGAATATTAGTATGGAATTGGCCGTCAGATCTCCATTTTGGTCACCAATCACTTCAGCTGACAACGACAGCCACTGACGTTCGTTCTGAAAATTAACAGAGATAAAATGCTTCATAAAGTGCATCTTAATGCATAAAAAATCTATTGACTTTTTTATCAATCAAATTAGCGCGACATACGACATAGATTATATTCCACTTACCAATCCACTGATATGATGATTACATTCCAAATAGAACTTGCACTGACGACTTAAGATTGTATCCGAAACTTGTTGACTCGACGAGTACTCTGATCTGCATTGAACTGAAGATGCCGTCTCCATCATTGCAGTGGTATCATCTGCGATTTGGAATGAAGCCGTCGAGTTGGTTTCAATTGGACTTTGATGAGAGATCGGACGAGTTTGTGGAGTCGAGACCGAGAGAGTTGGTTCATGGGCAGCATTGTAGTACGAGAAGGTCGGGTTTGAGTCGGTCGGGAAGTCATCGTCTTCCTCCAATTCATCGTCACTCGAATCTGATGAGGATAAAGAGGCATCGCTGTGTTTGACGGATTGGACGGGAGTTCGGTCCGAAGAAACATCGTTGGAATCACTGGCTGAAAGAACAAAATAAATCATAGCCACATCGATGCCGACAAATGAAACCTTGATAAATTTCAAACAAATATTTTTCAAAATCAAGTAGGCCCCATCACAACACACTCCCCGAACCCTAAGTTTTTAGCCATCGTACCTCCGCTGAGTGGTCTTCTAACTCTTTGTGCCGCCCTTTGAATTCTTCGTCTCCCTTTAGGTCCAAATTGCCGTACAATATTGCCTCTTGAACTGACAGTAATGTTCGATGAAAGGCCACTTCCAGACATCTCCAATTCATCGTCCTCTTCGTATTCTTCGTCGTCGTTTGGATTGAGGAAGTCATCCTCATTGTCTCCATCATTCTCCGGCTCTTCTGTATCAATGTGATTGGACATCCGATGTTGAGGCCGCATGGTCGACAAGTAGTTGAAACAACTGTCATTCGACTCCGAGATCGTGTCATGTTCGGCCTGAACAAAAGGTAAAGAATTTATTAAAAACAAATATAAATTATAATATCGACATACCTCCAAGAAATCAAACTCCTTGAAAACTCTCGGGAAGGAATCCGTGGTCATGCTCTCATTTCCAGCATTCGCCATACTCGATCCTGACATCGCTTCCAGTTCGTCTTGATGAGAAATGAGTTCAGATGATGAGTATTGGGAGTTGGAGGCCCTTGTTGGCATGTTCTGTGGTCTTGTGTTATCCTCATGATGGATATCGCTGGAGGACTGCGAGAAAATGACCGAGGACGACCTTGGAAGGCCGACCGGAAGGCCAGAGGCGGTCATCAATGTGACTAGACGTTCTCTGACCTTCGTCTAAAACAATAATCTATTTAGTCAAATGAATAAATGCATCAACCGACCCTTGATAAAACTCAATCTTATAAGCGGAACAAACAAAAAAAGATATCAAAAAATACCTGAGAAGAGATCTGCTGCCGTTTCAGACTGTCAGCATTTCCCGTCGATGGTTGAGGAGCCAATTTCCGCGGGCTTTGAGGAGAGACAATGGATGGTTCGGAAGGTGGAGGTCGGTCAATATAGATGTCAAAATCTGGCTTCCTCTGCTCCGTATTCACCTAAAACAACTTTGTATTACATAATAATAATCTCATTTATACTATTTATCTAATCATGTTCAACCCACCTCTATGTCATTGATCGCATTTACACTTATGGTGTTCCACTGATCCAGAATTGCTTTTAGAATTCTTCCTGCTTCTCGCCAATTCACAGATTGGAGATGCTTCGTGACCACACGAATGACATGCGCGTTCAATGGGAGGGGTGAGGCGTTTGTCCAATCGCCATAAGTGATTACCAGATGGATCAGATTGAGGATATAGAAGTGAAGGGCGGCTTGGCACTTCTCCAGACACTCCGTCAGATAGACAACCAGTTCCGTTAGGTCAGGTTTGAAACCGTCGATCATGTAGTTGACCACGCACTTGGCCCATTGAAGGCGATCGCGGGCGAATTGACCCTCACAGTATTGATTGACCATCTGAAAATGGATCATCAGGAAAAATCATATCAAAAGAGCCCAGAAATTATACAACAATATCCTTTTCCAACATGACTAGTCTCCTCAACTCTTACCGTAATCAAATTCTGAAGTGGATCTTCTGTCATGTCCTTGGCCTCATCCTGGATCATCATCTTCGTACTGTAGGCAGCAATCTGTCTGCACAACAGAATACTCGTCTCTGTTGGGGAATCGAAATGCAATAGACAATAAGGAAGGGTGGAGATGATGACCAATGGGACTTGTTGTTTATTTCCAATCGCCGGATACTCCAAGAATTCGATGGATCTTGTCAAAATGGAGACCGAATCCTCGTATCCTGAGGGATAGATGACACCTTTAGTCGAGAGCGCCACAATTCCATTAAAATCTTTCCAATTCAGTTGTCGAATTGTCCCTTCAAATCTTTCGATCACTTCTTCGGCATTGCTTTGAGTCGAATCAAAAATTCTTTTGAGTAAATGCAGAGCCAACAGATATTCATTGTCAATTTGAGATTCCAGAAGACATACACACATACTGACAACTTGAGACAGGGCCTGAACAGCTTCTTCTTTCAGTCCTCGGCTTGTGGAAGCGAGGAATTGTGCAGATTTGCAGCGAGTAATGGTTGGTATTGGGTCAAGTGCAAGTTCATTTTCGATGAGCAGAGAATGCCGGGTGTCTTTTTTGGTGTTTTGAAGATTTGGATGATGAACGGGTGATTGATTGGGACTAATGGGGCGTCGATCAGGAGATTGCAACTGCAAAAAATAAAAAAAATATTATATTGCAATACAATATCATCAGTTCAAATTTTCCTTACCCCAGCTGTTTGTGGCCTCTGCAATAGTCCGGGTGTGTGTGAAATGGATCGGTTATGAGTTGACGATGCTGGAGATAAGGCCTTCAATTCGGTATCCATTGAGACTGGATTCGAACTTTTCTCGATTATATTCGGAATCCCGGCATGAACACAAAGAAGCATGTGCGTTATATAGGCCTGCACGTCTTCCGAATATTCTCCAACAATCTCTGTAAGTCTGGACAAGATCTGTGAAAGGAAAGGAGCTAGTGATTGACAAAGAGCACCAGCGATTTGGAAGCATCGACCTGCCACATGCCGATTATTGGTCGATAAGGCTACTTTCAAGGCTATTGTAGTCCACTCCAAAGCAATTTTGGGGATCGAATCGATAAAGTACTCCGCAATGTGACGACAGAAGCATCCTAATTGATCGGCAGAGTCAATGTGCCAGTTCCGAGTGCTGATATCTTCATATGCCCATAGGGGTCGATCCATTCTATAAAACAATATAATAATTTCAAAATAAATTCATCAAAGGGGGAATATCGGGAAATATAAACAATATTTACCTGTCAGTAAGACACGAAGATAATGTTAGAAGAAGTTCGGTGGACGAAGAAAAGATGGCATTGTCAAAGAAGAGTTGTCTCCGATAATCCTCTTGTTTCTGATCCGAGAATGGCTCCAGGGTTTCGGCAGTTGAACTCAAAGCAGTTTTCCCATCAATAAACGGGTTGATGAAACCATCAAAGAGGTCGGTTTGCCGAGCGGCCACCTGAAATCGATACTGTTGCTAAAGTCTTGTCTGATCTACCAATTCCATTTAACCTACGACAAAAACAGTGTTCTCTTCTCACCTGATTCGATAACAGAAGACTAGCCACTTGCCAAGTATTGACCGACGGTTTCATATTCAACAAACACAATCTCAAGATGGTCAGTCTCGAATGTCGACAGACCAAAGATCTCAACGAATCCAGGGAAGTGACCGCAATATTAAGAAGAGTAGGTGTGTGCTGATACCAATTCACAGGTTTCTCATGATCGGCCCCGATCAATTCACTCAGTAAAATCAAAGACAAGTTGGACTTGCTGAAGTAAGTGATGGGTTGAGTTGTGGGTGGGAGGAATGCGGCCAGACTCGAGTAATGGCCTCCATAAGCAGGCATTGGTAGTTGTCTAACATGGTTCTTTTTGTTTTCATCCAGAGAAAAAGGTATGGAAGTGTCGGGATTAAAATCGGACATTTTGTTTTCCCCATTCAATTGGAGTTCCTTTTGGGTTACGGTAGCCTCGGAAAGATTGGAGAGGTCCGCTTCTTTGACCGTGTCTTCCGTTCCTTCCTTTTCTTCTCGATCTTCATTGATCTGATTGTGCCATCTAAAAAGAAACCATAAACAAAATCCGGACGCCCTCGACGTCTCTTTATAAAGTTCTTACCTAAAATAAGGTGGAATCTCGCTTCGGACCAAATTCATTCGGAATGTATCGCCTCCACTATTCAATTGCTCAATTAACAGTGTAATTAATTGATCCCCGGTGGCATTCAACAAGTGTTCTGCTATTTTCTTAGCCACTGGAATAAAGAAATCTGGAGCCAGAGACATCATGACGAAGAGGAAATGGACGATAATATTCAGATTGGGTCCATATGAGGTGGCCAGACATTTCCAGAGAGCCGCAATCTCCACGCTATGTTCCGCGCTGTACTTGACGCTAATGTAGACGAGGTTGTTGAGTAAAAGTTGGGTGGCTTCAGCCGATCCCCATCCAGTTTTCCGTTCATTCTCTTCCAGATCGACTTGATTGTCCTGAAATTTACTCTTATCCAATTCATGACTATATATTGATTATAAAAATAATTAAAATCTCATTTATGATGCTTTTCTTTTGTCACCTCACCTGAAAATCGCAAAAAGGATCGACCAATTCGATGTTTGTAATCCAATGAAGAAGGATGCTGAGCATCGCGGCTTGACGATTGGTCTTTGCATTCTCTAATCGACTACAAATCTCCGAGAATATTGACATTGTGACCTTCGGGTAGGTTTCGGACAACTGTTGGAGAATGGTCGAGTAGTTTATGGGGAAAATGTCATCCGGATTAGGGGTTTTATCGACAAAATCAGCGAGTAACTTGGCCGAAGCTCCCATAGTGAGATGATTTCCACTGTCATTAAGGATGTTTTGCTCGTTATGTTCTGTGGCAAAAGCGTAATCAAGACCTTGACGACGGAGGATTTGCAAAAGCAAGATGGCTGAAGTTTGAACCGAAGAATCCGAGTCCAGAGCGTAGACCTGGCAGAGCACAAAAAGGGTGACAAAGTCACAGGCAAACTCTCTAAAACATTAAGCAAAATCAATTATATTATATAACCATAATATCAAAATGAAAACTGGATATCCTTACCGCCTAGAAAACAATAGGACGAGTGCTTTGAACGCCTTTGACGCCACCGTGCTGTTCTTACTGTAACACATGTTGACAGTCCATTCGAACAAACTGTTGGATTGGTCATTCAAGTGCAATATGGTGGCCAAAGTGTCATCAAAAAGATTGCAAACAGTCTGATTAGTAGACACAAGCAGAGCGTCCAACATTCTAAACACATTTGCAATTACTAGTCCGTCCGAAAGGTCGCTGGAGTGTTCGCACTGTGCAAAGAAGGTCAGGGTGCAAGCGACAGCCGAAAAAAGCCTATTGCACGGTGCGAAAAACAAGAAATTGCACAGTGCGATGAAAACTTTTGTTTTCTCAAAGTGCATGTCGCCGAAATCACTCCAGCGACTTTACGCACAGACTAGTACAAACGAGACATTAACCCACCTAAATGAGTAATCTTCGTCGTTTTTCTCATTCATAATTGGACCGCAACAGAGAAGAGCGCACAGTGCGCTGACCGATTGTTGTTCAACAAAAGTGCCCACTTCTTTCTCGGGCATGATGGTTGATCGTTCATTGGTGGCGATTGTACGACCACACCAACGGAACATAGCCTGAACCAGTTCACGTTTCAAATCATCGGGAAGGAGGTTCTTTCGACGATCGATGGGCAAAGTGTTCACGATCAAGGTCAGGGTCTTGGCAAAGTGAAGACGGAGGGAGGTGACTACCGTAATGTCTCGCTCCTATAAGATGAATAAATGGAATTTTAAAAATTTTAGCTTTCTAATCACGTTTTCAAAAGCATAATCTTATAAAATGTTTTTACCACTTCCGAAACGACATTCTCCCTTAGCGAGTCGATTAGTTTTATCAAAACATTCGTTAATTGTCCAGTTTGAGGGTCAGTTAACGTTCCATGAACCAATAATCCCCTGAACACTGCGACTTCCAATATTCTGAGCAATTGTAATCTGAGTAGATCTCTTCGTTTATTCCTTGACCTGACCTTCTTTTCTTGGGCCTCCCGCAAAATACCACGATTTGTCATCTCTTCAAGTAAATATTCGAAACACATCGGGCTAAGGGATCCTACACCGAGAACCACAAAATCCATCATATCACTCATTTCCCATCGGAGCATGGAGCAAATTTTGACGAATAACGGGGCTGAATTCGTGGTTGGAGGGCGGACGATTCGAGTCGAAGAGGACATCGACCGTATCTACAAATACGAACATTACCAAGGACATTAGAGCAAGTAATAAAATAAAAAAAAATTTGTACCACTTCCTGATCAAGAGCAACACTCGGGGAGAAGCTTCTCGGGTTTCCGACGGAATTAACCGGAGGGCATAAAGCGCAGCAAACGACGAGGTACTTCTGCCAGAGGTTGAGGTAGCTTTCCTGGCCAATTGTCTCTCCACACATGGAGGAAGCGGTCGCTTTTGATTTTGAAGATCTTAGTAATGAGGCTCTGGTCTCATAATTGGAGGGATCCACGAATTGGGTGCAATGATTGAAACGGATGAACAGTGCCGGCCACGCAAATGCGACCTAAACAAGTGTAAGTGAAACTTTAATTGGCAAATAACCTATTCAACATGATACAAACTCTTCTTAATCTTCTTCCAAATTTGTTTTCTGAGTCAATTTTGCTTACCGCAGTAGGACATTGGCTAGGAATTAAATGATATTCGCAGTATCCGCTCAACGCCGATGCCCATGCATCCCATTTGAAATATTCATTCCCTTTATCCGAATTCACCAAATAAGTATCCGTCTCCAATGTGGACAGTCTATCACAAGTTGAGACAAAGTCTGTTCCCCACGACTGTCGTTCATTTAGTGGAACATATTCGAAATACTTGTTCAGAACATATGGCGTGCTCTCATCTAACACATTGATCATTGGTTTATCGTGGATTTCGATATTGACGATCTGGAGAAGATGGCGGCATTCCTTCAACAATTGGATTGACAGTTTCTTGGCCTGTGCTCGCAATTGGCAAAGGAGGACCAGAGCAAATCCTTCCACATTATGGATGGCGGCAGCAGTTGGATTGGCGATTACTAGGGATTGATTGAGGAGATGGATTCGATTGTAAGGACTGCCCGTGTCCGAGCAGTTACTGACCGTTGATTGGGCTCCCTAATGTTTAAATTTCGTTTGGAAAGTAAGATAACATTATACATTATACCAGCCTAAATCATTCAGTGTTCTCTTACCTGAGTCTCATCCGGAGAATGGACTGAATCAGCGATGGAAGAGGACGTTACCGTAGTCTGCGAAGAAGTGGCCTGTCTTTTTGTGTTCGTTCTATTCGTAAAAGGAGAGATCGGTGGATCATTAAGCTTTTGTCCTTCCATGTTCTTCTTTTCCACCAAGACTGAAGACTTCCATGTGCAGAGTAATTGAAGAAGACATCTTACAGTAGTCTCTATCAGCGAAGGGAAGGTGTCTTGGATTGTATTCGTAATGAAATTCAATTGAGCATTAATGATGTCCTCCCGCCAGTCCGGAGATTCCGCAACCAAATGTTGAAGAGTTTGGAAGGCCGTAGTCCGAAGATCATCATCAACATGGATCGAGATTCGAGTAAGAAGTTCGATGAGTTCCATATGGGTCATTGGATCGGGTAGTAGTCGAGGAATGGCAGCTATACAAGTCCGGAACAGGTCCATTTTGGGTTTAAGTTCTCCAGTTTGGAAGTCAATACTCTCTTTACCCCGAGTTTGAGTCGACGTAAGTAGATAGGGACGACCAAGTTGTGCATCCAAGGTCCTCAATATCACATCAAAGGCCTTTCTGCATGGATAATAATACTGGTCAAGTCCAATTGATCGGGCAATATCTGGAGTAAGAGGCCTTGTAATGTAAGTCTTCTTGATTCTTTGGATTGTGCCGGAAGCTGGGACGGGTCCGGTGGCTCTCGGCATTCCGGGGGGACCATCTTTCTGCTGAAGACCATCAGTTATAACCATCAGCGCTCTCAGGCCTATGTTCATTCTTTCTGGGTATATTGAAATAGATCTGGAAGAGAGACGATTGACGCCGAGGAGATCGAAGATAATTTCCTGAAAGCATAACAGTAGGATGGATATATCTTCTTTAAGTGTATTTTCTGTAAACCTAAAACTATCAAAAACAGTTTACATAATACCAAATTTACTAAAACTACTTCACACATAACATCCGCTTACCTTGAAAGCAAAATCCAACTTTTGATATGCAATGAAATGGATGATCTTGACAAAAATGATGACCGGCGACTCCCTCGGTATCACATTCCGATTTCCTTTGGGAAACAGTGAAAAACAAATTGATTCCAAACGACTTCTAGTTGCGGAATTGCCTTCACAGTTAATTCGTATCGAATATACCCTAAAAACAGAATGCAATAATAATAAACACCTACCATAAGAGACGATAAAGTGATTCCAAAGCAACCCGGGCAGTTTTCGGATCTTTATTCTTGAGATTTGCCAAGGTTAAGCTTAGAAACTGAACCCAATTGCTCAAAAAGAACTTGTTTTGACTGATACACAAGAGGCAAGTTAACAGAGGATACGCAGTCATCCGATGTTGTTTTTTATTCACCAATTCGTAGGTTGGGCCATACATTTTATCGACAAATGCGATTAAGGAAGGGACGTTGGCTTCGGTCTTGATGTCCTAAAACAAAAAAATAAATACAAAATTATAAGCAAATTCTTAAAACAAGCAAGACTGGCGGCATACCCCTGCTACTGGCAGCAAAATCTCCACGAGCAATCCAGCCAATGAATGCTTCAATTCTTTTTGTTTGGCATCAACTTCAAGGTAATAGGATCCAATCTCGTTTAGGAATTTGACTCCCATCTCGAAGTCCTCGATTTGATTTGTTTTTATCCGAAAGAATTTCATGGCCATCAATAAAGCGATGATCTTCTGGACTGTCAGATTCGTAAAAGGGCTCTCCTTCCTCAGCGCATCCAAATGTTGGCTGAACATCTTGTGGACTTGAGTGAAATGGGTCTGGGAGAACACTCCAATCACTTCTCCAAAAATTTCGGCAACAAACAGTGAGTTCTTGATGTTGGAACCAAATTTGTCGCTAAAAGCGGAAACTACACCTTCATCAAAAATTTTAACTAAAAACAGAGAAAATCCCAGGAGAAAATAACCTACGGATCTCGATAAGAAGCTTGTTTGAAGGCTGTATTCAGAATATGATTGACTAATTGTTCGCATTCCTCTGGCTTGTAAAACACGAGTTGTGGAAGGATCTCAATGAGCACAATGCAATACAAATAACTTGCTCCCAATGTTCTCTTCATCGCCTTCTCCTGAGCTTCTCCGTTTTCGTTTATAGGTACCTTTTGTTGAGCTTCATGCCATCTGATCAAAGCACTCAGAACTGGAGGTAAACACACCTCACACACCCCATGTAGAGTGCGCAGGATGTTGTCCAAATACGGATCATCTATTCTTCGCAATGTTTTGTTGATTGGATTCTCATTGTCGTTGCAGGCAATCGCCAATTTCTTTTCGAAGATGTTGAACAGCTCGAGAAGAAGACTCTGAGCAGAATATCTAGCTGGCAGCACGTTGAAATCGAGTGCTGGGATTGGAAAGACACGTAAAGGCGCCCATGGCAGGTCGCATACGTAAACACTGAAACAAGTAGGCAAAAAATGACTTCATTTCTCTTCTATACCTAAAATAAAAACACAAATGGAACAAGAAACTTACGGTTCGACCTTTGTTTTTGTTGAAACTGACAGGCAATCTGCTGCTTTTTGCTCTGGCAGATTTCCCGACGAGTTCTGTTGACCAAGCAAGGACTTTCTTATTGAGGCCATAGCTTTACTGACCTCTGATCATGCTGACAAGGAAAATTATAGTACTCACAAACAGAGACGAATCAATTATTGTAAATTCCAATTGTTTTTTATTTTGTCGAAAAAGTAGAAAAGAATTTTATGTGTCAAGTTTTGCTTTTTGCGTCAAGTGTTCCCATCTTCAAAGCCAAGAAAGTTAGTGAATATCAGTTTGTCGGACTGTGGTACTTATTATAATGAGCACAGTGTCGCATCGACAATCGCGTCATTGCAGTGAAAAACGAATGCCATCGCAGCGAACTTGCAACTGTGGAACCTTTGTTGTGGATGGCTTAAAGTTTTCCATCTTTCCGCAATTTTTATGCGAAAAGATCAAAGAATACACCGGAAATAGGAGACATAGTATTTACAAATATGTTGCAATTACATTTGTCTCGTGTTTTAGTTCTTAATGTAGGCGTATGTTCTCATAGCTCATTCATCCACCCATCCCTCACTTGTTGGATTCTTCATGGTCATGCAATTCTGACATCCGAGAGGAAAGAAAAGGCGAATGAATTGAAGTGCCAAAATGAGGGAAGAAAGAAGCGAATGACCTCTCCATAATATTATTTCTTTTTTGTTGCGCAATCTACTTACTTTGCTCGCCGAGAGTAGGGCGCAATCAAGAGCGAAAAAGGATTTCTTGACGCAAATCTGAGGCCAGTTTTTAGAAATTTAATTGTTTTATATAGCTCGGAGGCAATAAAAGAATTCGTTTTTATTGAGAATGACTATGGATGTAGAGCAAATGTTTTTGTAAGAAATGGTAGCAAAACTTTTGATCAAGTAAAAAAAGTATTTCCTGTTCCATATGCTAATATCCGACACCCATAAATCTACTTTTTCATCGTGTCTACCGTTCGGAACAACCGGTTTCCCTAGTCATAATCCTGGATTCATTTCTGGAATGGATGGCCTGGGCTCTCTGGGGATTGATACATTTTCAATCGTTTTTTGAATTTGGCATCGTACTAATAAACCAAAAATCGGAAAAACTGCTTTGTGCAGGCGGCCAGCGTTTCATACGGGGTTTGTTTTGGCCTCGAATCATCAACAGGAAAGGAAGGCTCAGTCATCAAAATAGATAAGTTTTGCAATGCCCAAGCTCGTTATACAGATCCTCAGCTTAAGTTTAAATTCAATGCTGACTGAGGGTTTGTTTTGGCCACAAATCGAATTAAACTCTCTCGAGTTATAATTTATGCGAAGCCCTTAGGGCACTAAATAAGGGACCGGAAAGGTTTCCGATTTCCCCTCTCAACAAAAAGGAATCGGCCCTTAATGAGCTCAAGGGGGAAAACCGAAGAAGAGACTTGAAGGTGACCATTTATGCAGCCAAACGTTTCCATTCGACATAAGTTGGAGAGGGTCAAAGCACCAAGAAGCGCGGTAAATCCATCTGAAAATTCGATCCAGGAAGATTTCGAGGGTCTTCAAAGAAGATTTTTGCCTAAATAGCATCTGTTCAACGAAGATCTGTCTCACCGGGCAATCTACGTTCACCTAAATTCTAAGGTTTTCTCAAGAAAATAGGTCTCGTAAATTTGAATGGCATTCTAATTTAGAATGTTTTTTTCAAGGATCCTTTTTGAATGGGAAAATTAATACCTTTGCCGGGAGTATAATCTTTATGTGAAACTCTGGCCAGGACATTTATTTAGTAACCGTTGGGATTACATTTCTCCGAGCGTGTTTTTTACTTTATTTCCGAGGAGTTTATGATTATATTTTTTTTCGATGTAAGCTTAAATCTAGATGATATCTTAAAACTGATTTGATAAAATTTCCGACAGAAGCTCGTTTTGGCATGAAATTAGGACCTTTTACAAGCAAACCCTTCTATAACGAACAAGCTTTCATTACCCATTTGATTATGGTGAGAGCCATCTTTATATCCATCACCTTCTATAGTCATAAGTCTGTCAAATCCCAAATCTCGCTTTCAAATTGCATTTTTCCTAACCTCCAATTTCCGTGGACAAAAGCCTATCGATGCGTACGAACCGTCTCGTTTTCCCCTTTCGTATCTCACTCATGACATGTTAATAAAAATATTCATTGGCGCCGAATAAATACGAAATACGCTCTCGAGACTCGATCCCCCTGTATTCGACTCCCCTTTCCTCGGTTGTTTTGGAAACTCGTCGTAAATGCGTGTGAGCCAGGGGGCGTCAGCTCGGGATCATTAGGAGAATAATTTTGCGCGCGGCCAAAAGATGGCATATGGCCATGCTCTTCTTGTTTATTCTCCGCGGATTGTAAATAAATTTGTTGCCTTTTTTATTGGTTTTGGTTTCGGTTATTTAAGGATCAGTTGGTAATCCTTGTAAGAGAAATCGCCCCAGGCTATTTTTTGGCCAAGCGAGGAAAGTCAAAATTTTATGAAGCTTTGACTGAAACGTTGCCAAGTCTTAAGCCAGATTTTTAGTTCCAGCTTTTTAGTAACCGTTGAGACTTTTAAAGTGTAACTTACATTGAATGCAAGATGTTTTAAAGATTTTCGAAAAGATATTTTTCCCTAGCCAAAAGAAATAGCCGAAAAGCTTTTTCTCTGACCTTTTCTCCGCATTTCCTTTAATCTTTCGTCTGACAGTTGAATGTGTTATTCAAAGCACTATGCTTATTAATTTCGCTGTGTAATGATGAGATTTAAGGGTCTTATTCTCTGGAGAATATGTTGGGGTGTTATGTCAAGGGAGTATTAGTTCGAGCCGGCTTGAGTTGCCCTACTTACTTTCCACATTTTTTCACACCTTTTTTGACTTACATATTTTGCGACCCTCAAGATGATGCGGGTCGAAAGTAAAAGTGTTATCTACATATTACAATGTTTTGTCATCCTGGCGCAAATTTTTTACCTGATTTGATTTTACACTACTTATTAAAAATACTCAAATTCATAATAATTATGAGCCTTTCTCACTCGGTTCCCTTACCTTTTTCTATTTATTTGCCCTTCGAAATGACCCCTCTCACTTACTCTTACTTATTTACCCCTCGACTTTCCGATTTTCACTTTCGCACTCAACTTGACTCTTAACGCAAAATGAAACAATTTCCATGCGTCGCCATATAAACCCACGCCTTGGGCAAATCGAAAAAATTGAATTTTTAATTTTTGGATTAAGCAAGTTTCAAATTTAATATTCATGGCATCGGGAGAGAGTCAAACGTCTTAATTCCAGATTGTTTGCTTTCGGGATGATTATTAAATGCGCTGCGAATGAGAATTCAAGAAATTTGAGGGAAATTTGACTCAAAACTTTATATTTTTATTATCAATTTTGCGTTTTATTTTACAATTATCAAAGCTAAATTTTTGAATCATTGCGATTACGACCCGTTTCAAATAGTGGCTAACCTGGAAACTTTTTGCCTATCGATTACATCCCTTATGTTAACGAATCATTTCAAGCATTAGGTCATAATCGATATCATTAAACTTTTTTGATTTTTAATGGTATGTGACATATGTATGCGAGATTTTTAGCCCGGGTTTTGCAGAAACAATCCAAATTTTTAGGGCGAAAACTTCGTGCTTTTCCTCCTCATTTTCCATGATTTCTCGTCTAAAAAGACGTTTGAATTCCCGGTCGCAGCTAACTTTCGTCAAATTTCCAAATATATTACTACTTTCCGTCTATTACTTAGCGCACCGCCATTATGCTAATGTCTTTTTCCAGAGGGGAAACGCATAATTTCCGTGGGTTCAATTACAATTAGCGAAGAGCAGACGGTCTAATAAGTTTTGACATAAATTAATATTACTCTTTGATTTCCCTTCGGTTTAAAATTTAAAACTTTCTGTTGCGGACTTATTTCAAAGTTGATTATTTCCATCTACTTTCAACACCTTTCTCCTTCAGAAATCGCGTTTTCTTAATCCTATTAAACAATTACGCCTTGAAGACATGACTCAACTGACTCGGGTCTAATTAACTTGCTTCAGATGCCGACGATATTCGAGCTAGATCGCTCGGAACTTGAGAGTCTCTGTCTTTTCCTGAGGCCGGCGTTAGAGACAATACGACTTGATCGTACTTCCACAGATCGCCTTAGGGCGTTGATTACGGAATGGCTTTTACTCAACGATCTCTCGACAATGCATGCATTCGAAAAGAGGGAAGAACAATGGGTTAGGCCGGACAAGGCTGATTGTCAGAGCTGTGGAAGGTATAGGGTTGGACGACGTAAGTTTGATATAAGGGGAACGGATAAGAATCGTATGAATGTCAAATGAGCTATTAGAAAGGTCTGGAAAGATGCGAGATAATTTAAATTTCTCTTAGAAATAACATTCTTTTGATCTGAGGAAGCATTTCAATTTTTACCCCATCAAGGTAATCCCTAAATATAATATTGTCTGATTTCAGCCGAAGTTTATCGGGAATTGGATGTAATTCAAGTCACAACCCCTGACAAACAATTAGAATCCATGGAAATGATCACAACACCAGGTACAAGTGCCACAACACCTCAGGAACCAGCGAGGATAATAGGACCGGGAGAAGTTGTCGATACTCAACCTGGAGCTACCGGATTTGTTCAAGTCAAAACGTAATGCTTTAACACCAACCAATACACAGTTTTGATTACTTTTAAAGTTTTTCTAATAAATTTTTTGATTACAAAAAAACCTTTTTTATATTTTTTAAATTCTTCCAGAGCGGACACATCTTGGCATCGACCCACTGGTAAACCTCCACCCACGCCCGCTCAATATCGTCGACACAAACCCACCTGGGGCGGGAGTTGTTGTTTCTGTTGTTGTCCCGAGAACTCTCCACCTCCTCGACGCCGAGTTCCGGTCACTCCGAATCCTCGAACCCAACTAAATGACGATGAAGAACCCACTGGTTGCGTTGACTATTGCGTGATGTGCATTCTCTGTCAATGCATGCGGATCTAACATTACATATATGCTTTCCTCTGCTTGTAAATACTACAACAATTCTCACCGAATCACTTTCTAACATTACGATTATTATGAACAAATCCGAGATGATAAAATTGGACTAGCTTTACATGGTTTATTATTAAAAGTATAACAATATAATTTATAATGCCATAAATACATTCTCGAAGGTACATTGAGCAGTGGAATAGAAATTGTTTTCTTTCGATTACCGGAGGCAATTTACAGTGAAAGGGAGGGTTAAGTAAGATGAAGATGTTTGAATTTGGATCATTTCTATGAGAATTCCCGTATGGAGACGACAATACGCGGAAGGGCGAGGAAATATGTCATCATGACAGATTTTTTAACTCAAAAAGACCTTAAATTATGCGAAAACAACAAAATTTCCCTAGCTTATCCCGGAGAACAGAGCCTTACATCAAGTAGAGTGCTACTAATAAAGTCATAGTTCCCAATATTGTCATCGTAAGACCTTCTTTTCCAGATGCCGGAGGGGTTGCAGTGGGTTCTGGCTCTGGTTCAGGCTGGGGAGATGTGTGATGATGGTCATGATCAAGGAGATCCACATGATGAGGTGGTTGAGAAGGTTCTGGCTCGGGCTCGGGGATTGGCTCCGGTGGAGATTCGGGTTGTTTGGTCTGAAAAAATAGTTGTATGACATCAGCATTAACACATATAAACTAGAACTTCACTGGCAATCTACAGTAATATAAAAGTCGCCTATTTAAATATCCAAATCTCCTTCCCACCTTCAGAATAGGCCTTGAAGTTGTGATCTTGCTCTTTTCTTCAAAGTTGGTTGGCTGCAACACACAAGTGGCGTTGAATACCTGAACCCAAGTGGTATGGATATCATAAACATGAAGAAGGGCGTCGTCTCCACACTGTTTGCTGATGGCTCCAGAAGCACAATTGAGGATTTCGTTGACTGCCGAACACACTTGATCATTAGAGTTTTTGGCCAGCAGATCCACTTGCTAAAATTTTTATATTACCCATGTCATCATCGTAAAATATAAAAAATATAGCACCAAAATATCAAATAGCATTATAAATTCTACCTTATAGGCCTCGAGGCACTTATGGCCCTCGGTGTTACCGGCGATTTCAGCCAAACACTCAGCGAACTTCCGTTGGTCTCTTCGTGTGATTTCTCTTTCGCAAAGATTCTCAAACAATGTCAAGGAAGCGGTAGATACTGGTTCAAACCGGCAAGTCAGCTTGTCCAAGCATGGTCGGTATTTTGTCTCGACGACTTTACAGAACTGATCCCAATCAGAGGAGTTACTAAAATGTTTCAGCATTAATTATCAGCACATTAAACTTGATCTAACGGACAAATAATCTATGTTGAATTCCATACCTAATAAAAGTGATTGGTTGGAAGTGGAAAGAGTCAATTACTGAGTCACACTCCAAATACGAAATCAATTGATCCTCGCTACAGCCAGTCTGAAGGGCTACAGAAGGAAGTTGTAATCCGCATTCCCTCTTTCGGTCATTCATTGCGTTGAAAGCGAATTGAAGAGCATCTGGGCCACACTGTTCGTTGACGCTCTCGGCAATACATTGGAGTCCCGAGTTGATAGATTCACAAGACTCGTCGGATTTCAAGCAGTCCTTGCCCTTAGGGCTTTCTGAGACATCGGCCAAACAAGAGCGATGTTGATCGAGAACGGCACGGGCAGAGCAAAGTTGGTTGAGAACATTGCGAAGAGACAATGACTCAGCGGTCTCTGAACACACTCCAAGCTTCTCGTAACATTGCTGATAGGCATCTGCGTCATGACATACCTAAAGTAATATAATTAAACCCTAAATTTGTTGGTCTCCTTACATGTTCTCCATTAACGCCCTTTCCGACCAAACTAATTGCTCTGAAGGGGTATTTATCAACAATCTTTTTGGTGCATTCTTCAAAGTTCTTTTTGATTTCGTCAGTACAAGTTGCTGGAGTAGTTTTAACTGGCGCAGCTTCCAACAAAGGCTCCGGAATGAAGCCAATTGGACAAATCTCACGTGATCCCAATGCCTTGAGAACATTTACAGGCACAATTCCGCATTTCTCAACTACAATCGGTTCCACACACTCCACAAATTGAGGAAGAACAGCCTTTAATTTGGCCAGATTAATGTCTTTCAACGTGGCGATTGTGTTCCTCAAGCATTTCCCGAATTCCGGATGATTAACTTGTTTGAAGATGCATCCCAAATTTGTGTCGATCGCCTCGACAACGTCGGGTTGATTGCAAATTCCATTTCCAGCTCGCACAAAACAACTGGATATTATACAAGGGCCATCTCTTTCGAGGATGGGCTTGGCACAAGTCCGGAATTCAGCTGTCAAATTGCAGCCTTGAGCAAAGACTGGAGCAAGACTGTTGAGGTTCTTGAGGATAGATTGGAGACCACCATGGAACAGGTCATCCAATCGAGCTGAGATATCGTTGAGAGGAGCTGAACAATGCTCAACGATCTGGTCTTCGTTAGCAGTGCAGTTGAAAGTATTGATAGCTTTGACGGCTGAAAAGAGTATGATAAGAAAATAATGACACAAATTAGTTAATTTTGAATAAGAATAACAGATGAATCTAAATCAATATGACTCACCTTCTTCTTTAAACTCTTCTCCGACCTTGCAATTGGGATCAATTGTATTGGCAAACTTCCTCACATACTCAGTAACGAATTCCTTGGCCACATGACCACATTTCTCAGTGATTGGAGGCAAAGCACAGTTTAGAAGATGATTAGTGGACGCACATGCTTCTTGAGGGGCAGATTTAGAGAAGGTATTTACACATTCTCTGACGTCATTTCTAGTGGTTACTTTGCGAACACATTGTTTGATGCCTGAATATTTGGAGGCACCGTCATTGCAAGCGTAATCGAACATTGCTGACATTCCTCGGGCCCACAATGGGAAACACTACAAATTTTTGATTAATTCGTGTAAATCATCGAGGAGAAGGTGCATTTAGAAAGACTTTAAATTTTATGGAATGTAAAAGTAAGCCTGTCCGATCCATTATTTCTCACCTGCAAGTTCTTTCGGCATTCCAAGAACTTCTTATGCGCCTCACAAGCTTGATCGATCTCTTTTGGTTGAGCAACAACCGCCAATGGATGGGGTTTGAAGGCGGTCAATGGCTTCACACACTCTCCAAACTGAGTCTGTTCATGAGCTTCACAAGTGGAAGCAGGAGTTGGAGTGGCCGGAGACATTGGTCTAGCCATGGGAGCGCCTGTTCTTTGGGCTGGGATTGGCTGGACTGGCCGACTGATGATTTCATTCAAATTAGCCGGCTCTTGAGCTGGACAACCTTCCTCGAGACCAAGGGAAGTCATCTATAAAAAAATATTCAATCAAACAAAGTCAAATACGCTCTCATAACAAGTTATGCAGAAAACTAACCAATTCCTTGAGATTATTCAAATCCTCTACAGTTTTAGCCTCGCAATCTTTTTGAATAAGACTTTCGCCACAATTGAAAGCCTCTCGAAGAGTGTAAAAGGATTTGCAGAGCAAGGCTTCTCCATGAATTCCTTGGATCATCCTTCCAACGCTATCTCCAAGATGATGAAGACCGGCCTGGCATTGGGCAGACGCTGGTTGGGCCGAAACCTTGACCAAACAATCGCGGGATTGAACAAGAAGTTGACGGTATTTAGGGGTGCAAATGGGAGAAAGGCCAATTCTAGAAAAAGAAGTTATCATCAACAAATACAATACTATTATACGCAAACAAAGTAACAGCAAATTTGAACGCAATGGTCTTGAAGATGAAAATGTCAAAAAGTTTTACCTGGCCAACGTATTTAGAGGAGAGTTGAAAGAGCATCGCTGTCCATTGTTCTTTGAGAAGACACTCTCATTTAGACACTTGTCGTACTTCCCGTAGAGATCGCAAATCTCATTCATCAACTTGCTATTTGAGTCAGAGACCTCGAGCAAGAAGTTGACCGTGTGGAATTGAGCTAACTTCTTGTTAATTTCAACCAATTCCACCAAACAAACAAGCGCCGAGTTCTCCTAAAATAATGCTTAATATTACATGTAAGAAGCAAAAGATCTTACCTGATCTCCGTTACATCTTGGATTCAAAGGCTGAAGAACGAAGCCATCTCCATTCTCTTGGCCATTCTGTTTCTCTTCTTCTCTTTGCATCTTATCCTTTTCTTCATAACATTTCAAATCGATCGTCTCGTCGTTCAGACTTTCTTGAATCGCAATGACAACATCTTGAGCTTCCACTGGACACAAGTCGTTGAGACTGACGATAACACAGTCAACGTTCTTGTTAAAGGCTTCAAGAGCGGCACACGGGGAAGTTTTTGGAGTCTAAAGAGAATTGATTTGAAATTATTACATTACTATGCGGCGTAAATCTAAATCAATTGACTTACTTTGTCCGCAACACATTGCTTGTCCTTCAACGCAGTTTCCAAAAAGCAGTTGCTGTGTGGGATCAGATCCTCTTTTCTCTGGCAAATTCTCCTTCTCACAGCCACCCAAATATCGTCTTTGGATTCGCTGCTACAAATCTGATCAACGTTTCCAAAAGCGAACAACGAATTGGATAAGTCCAGAACCTTCTCTGAACTTTCTTTCACTGTCGTTGGAAGCCCAGTAGAAGTTGTTGTCGGTCGATTTTCTGACTTTGGATTAACTTTCTTGCTTGGCTTAACAGCTTCAACTTGTTGTGGGCGTTCATCAATGGACTTTTCATTGGTCGATGGCTCTTCGATGACGGTGACTTCATTCGATTCTTGTTTTCCATCATCAGGCAGACTTGGTTGCGAGACCGGAGCAGGGCCGCGAGAAGCCGGAGAAACAGGCTCAACGGCGCTGATAACTGGACTAGTTGGAGACTGCTCAACTGGACTAGTTGGTGGTTTTTCGTTTGTCGGCGCTTCAACTATTGGCCGTCCAGAGCTTGTGGAGATAACAGGACTGGATGGAAGACCCGCTTGGCCATTACAATGAAGATCATCAAGAACATGTTGAGTCTCTTGACGCATGGGTTCGAACAATTCAACGGCTACCTCATCACATTCTGTTGGACGGATCTGGGAAATACAGTTGATATCGGTATGTACTGAAGCCACAAGTCTGCAGATTACGGAGCTGTCGGCGGGAGGGATTCTGCAAGGATAAGAGAGTAACCGTTAAAATTATTTTCAGTGATAATGCACAACAGTAAAGGGTTCTAATCTTACGGAATGGGGCATTTCGCATCTCTCGCCTTTCCAAAGCAAGTCAAATGCTCCTTTAATGAAGGAACCAACAATTCGCATGCATACATCTGGATCTTCTGGAAATCTTGAAGAGATTTTTCTTCGGGGACACAACTGGCTGGCAATCCATCCATACAACTGGAGAACTCTTGAAGAAGAGCGCATCCTTGTTCAATCTTGGCCATACTCAGCTCATCGTTAAAGATGGAGATTTCAGAATAATTTGAAGAAGCCAAATCGACCACCCATGAATCCAGATTTTCAACGCAGGCTGCCATTGCTGTTCGATGATTTTCGGAGCAATCAGCCGGATTTTGAGGGGGATTTCGACCGATTTGAGGGGCAGGGGCTGGTTGATCTTGTTGATGGGATTCCGAAAAGGGATCGCCGGATGGCGAAGATTTGTTCTAAAATTTTTTGAAAATTTAGGCAAAACGTCAACCTATAACAACGTTTTCGTTAAGTAACCTGGTCGTAGCGTTTCAGGTAAAGCAATGTTGCCAAAAGAGTCAGCCTGTCTGTGACTCTGAAATAAACCATACCTTGTTCTTTACTGGCCCATCACTTCGAGGAGCTTGGCCGACCTCATCAGCGCCATCTTCACAGTCATTTTCTCCATCTCCTACCCAATCCATGGGGATGCAACTAGTCTCCTTCGGACAGAAGAACATGTTAACTGCACATCCCGCTTGTCCTTCGTCCTGTGCTAATATAGAGGTCATCAAAAGCCCTAAGGCTATCGATAAAATAAATGCGGAACAAAGCCGCATTTTAAAAATTTAGGATATTTAGATGACTTTGAAGGATAGTGCGCTGTTCGTATCGGGATTCTGGTGTTGTAGTTGCACCCTGAACGGTATTGTGATGGTTAAAGTGGAATAATAAAGAGAAATTGCGCGAAAATCAAAGTTTAAAACGCTTTAGAAATTCACATTATTGATAAATAAGCTTGAGTAAAAGAACGTTTGAAGCTCGGAAGGCCAAAAGATTAAGGATAATCAAGCAATAGGTCAAGAGGAATGTAAAATTGTCATATCCAAATATTCAGTACAAATAGAATACAATCTACGCTGATTCCCCTTCAGATTCGTTTAAATCTCTTCCAAAATCGTTTATCTTAACCGGAGCCGCAGAAGATGGACGCCTCGAGGTCCGTGTTCGGTTGGCATTTTTTGGGTTTCTTTTCGCTTTGCAGCGCCACTTCCAAGGTCAGAATTTACCTTCGAGGAGCAAGATCAGATCCGAAACACACATTCGGCGACAAAACGGCGCGCGAAGAAATGAGACGTTATACGAATCGGATGCGGATAATGTTTACGTCATGCAAATTTTCGCATTTCCAGTTGAAGAAAAAAAATTTTTGCAAAATAGAGACACTAGTACAATACACGATGATAAAAAAAAACTTCTTTCTGTCTTGGTCAAAACTGGTGGTCAGACGAGAAAAATTAAGATGACATTACTAGTACATACCAAATAAACAGAATAGTAGCTTCTTCTTGTCCATATTATAAACCTCAGACTCTAAACATCTCCAGATCCTCTCTTACACTCCCCATTTCTCCATCTTTATCCGATTATTCCCCTGCGGGCTATTGTAAATCAATTTCGGAAGTACCTTTATATTTGAGTAGTAATGTCTCTAACTGTGTTAATCGTTAGCTAACCCGATTCCGCTGTATCCTTTTCGATTCCGCAAAAAAATCAGTGGACCGGAGTTTTTTTTGCACCGTTCGAAGATGTTTTTCATGGATATAAAGAGAGGCGATAAACAGGAGGAGGTTGAATAATCTGTGCGGAAGTAAGGTAATCCACGGATAATAGGGAGAACGGAGAGGTGTTAGTCATTGGGTTTGAGGGCGAGATAATACATTATTGTTACAAATAATTGTAGATTTGATGACATAAAGTTATGTAAAGGACATGGGTCATAGGTTATCAAAAGATTTATCCATATCAAAGATGCTGATCGTCCACTCTAAGCATCTAAAAGAAAGCCAACGCAAAGAAAGTTAACTTTACTCCTTAAAACAGGAAAAGCTGCAAAAAGTTACAATTCAATAGGTTGTACCTGTCAAATGACATATGCATCATACCTATTAACCTAATTGCGCAATTAAGTGGAAGTAAAATACGCTCAAGTATATACTCTATCTTTCAAAAGTAATCATAACCGATAATTTGCAATTAGAGCAAAGAAATTGTAATACAAATACTATATATTAAAAATCTAGAAATACAATGTGCAACACCTTTCCTCAGTAAAAATCGCAATGCCCCAAAAAGTGTTAGTTTTGTTGTCACCCCACCCTCAGCAGATCCTAATCTCAAGTTCCCGATTTATATTCCTCGAGAGGTCATTTCAACGCCGTTCGGTGCCAATGACCCTCCAGGGACTGTTCGCACCTCGGCATTAACACCAACAGGGTTGGCATAAAAATGTTTAGATAGCAGAGGGATAAATATTTAAATCATTACAAATGTCTGTAGGTATAACTGGTACCAATTACGACTTTGTACCATTGTTACAACACTTACAGTTTTGAAAACATTAAGACAATTGGATTAATTAACTACACCGTTACAGGAAATAACCTTGAAAAGTATAAAGTTGCTCGTTCGAAAAGACATTCGCCGTTCGAGAATTGGGTAAGTCGGGAATTGGGTGACCGCAAAATCTGATTTCCACTGATTAAAAGGTCAGCCTTTAGAAACGCCGCTGAGGAATTATGGAGATCGATAAGATTGGTGGGGAAGATGACATTGCGTTGAGGTCATATGTAGTTAAAGTAATCGTTTTCAAGGGTTACGGATAAAATTAAATTTTTTTTGTACTCAGAACAGAGTCTAATCCGAAAAAAAGAAAAAGTTACAACAACTTTCTTCAACTCACAAAACCTCCCTCGAGGGATCGAAAAAACAAAGGATTTGTAACCAAAATCCGCCAAGATTTTTTTTCTTATTGGTTTCGCCCGATTAAGGAAATCGCCTTTATTCGCCCGGAGGGGGGTTCAATAAATATTGGGCGACAAAATGCCCTTCTTGACTGACTTTTGCGGAACGGAATTCTCTCACCTCCCCGGCATTGGGGTGAAGGACGTCGCGACTGACGGGAGGGAAACACTGTCGCTTTAAAGCCACCGAAGCAAATGATCTTGAACTTCATACAGGAAGTCTTCAGGATTTTGAAAGGAAAGGAGAGTCAAGTGAGCTAACGGATTGTTGGAACAGCATGACCTTTTATGGGGCTGTAGAAAATGGAGGATTGAATGAATCGAATTTGTAGGGAGATAACGGATAGTTTCAGTTGCTCGAAATTGAGCCGACATGTCCAAAGTTGTTTTACTTCGAGATCATTGCATATCTCGGCTGAACGCAAAAGCCACAGGCTAACGACATTTTCAACATTGAAACGTGTTCTAATCAGAGAGTCCGAGCCATATTTGGGGGAAACCTGTCGCGCTTTTTGCGTGTGAAAAAAAGCTATAAAAAAGCTGCTAAAGGGGACAATGAAGTAACAATGTATCAAGTGCTCCAAAATGAGCTAAAATTCCCTGAGGGCACATTCTAATCACAGACTGCAACTTTGACTAAACCTTCCTCAAATAAACCTCTGCGCTTCTAAAGCCGATCAAAAACCGCCCACTTGACTATATAACACTCGCATGAAGTGCCATTCCGTTTACGAAGTTACCAAACAATCGCCCTTAAACCGGTCAAGAAGATCAATTCTTTGGCGCAAAAAACGGAGTCGCCGTAAATACAATAATAAACAACTCCAATACCATTTAACTCAAGTTTCGGCGCACAGATTTTCCGCTTTCGCAGTTTGAAAAGTGAAAACATTTGGGAGGTTTGAGAACTTTGTCTAGCAAAGTTCAAACTGTGAGAACAGTCTGGAAAACATTGAAGAACGATTCGTTGTAAGAATGATAGAGACTTTGAGGGTTCCGGTTGATAGACAGGTGGGGGAATTGCATAAGAGTTGGAGATAATTCTTGGGGAGGGAGAGGCTGAAAATCTGTAATATAAGAACTCGGAAATTTCCAGAGTGTGAAGAAATCTTAAAAGTTGGACAACCTTACACTAGCAATTTAAATTGCATTTAAAAAGACTGATACTGGCGTTTAAGGCCAAAAAAATATAAGCTAAATCTATCTGTGCTGATTAGACCCCAAAAAGGTATAACAAAAAATATGTTCGCTCTAGCCGTCTCTCCCAAATTTCTATAGTGAGTCTCCAAATTTTGTTAAATATTTAGGCCGAGCTCACAAAACGCAAAAACGCAATCAAAAACTTTCAAAAATTAAAATTTGACGCATTCATAGCCATTCCGCAACATTTATCGAAAAATTACGTAAAACTTCTTTATAAAACTAAAATTGATAAAAAAAATTGTCCAATAAAATTTTCCTCACCACGAAAACATTATTGAGCCAAGAAAACCAGCTAAAATCGCGTTGAAAACCTGTCGAAATTCCTCCGAAAAACCTCAAAGAATCCGCCAAAAAAGAAGTTTTCGCCGGTGGCAGGGCGTCGCAATGAATCTGCTTACAATAAAAGCCGCCGGATTCTGAGAGAAAAACATTCTTCGAAATTTTTTTCACCCGATCCGATCCTTATAGAGAGTAAGCCTGAATTGAGGTCAAAATCGGCGAACGGAACCGAAATCGAAAACATTTTTTAAACGCCCTGAGGCTCCATAAAATCAGAACCGAATAAAATATGGGAAGATGTTTTTGGAGGCATTTGAGGGCTAGAATTTGGAGGTCAAATTGGAGATTTGGAAAAGAATGGAAAAGGAAAAATATGTCAGGGACAACATCTTTGTCATCAAAATATTAATCAAGAAAAAACTCGAATACTAATAAAATTTATATTCGTTACAGAAGGTTTTTGTTATACAGATGTTCATTCCGACCTGAAACTGACTCGGGTCACCTCTGAAAAAGTTCGTTATAGTCAGGTTTCACTGTACGAAAGTTTGTTGCATACAATTTCCATTCATCAAGTTTTCTTTTGTTTGGAATCTTCTATCTCCATATCAATTTTTGAAAATTTAAGCTTATGCTTTCCATGAAGAGTAGAGATTTTCAAACACCTTTTAAAGAAGAGACTATGGACAATAATAACAAGAAAAAGTGAGAGAAAAATGTTTCACGGCCAAGTTTGAGTGGAACCCCACATTCTTGATTGGTTGGACCTAAAACGCTTCGCAGAAGATTTTCGATCATTAAAATATAATTCCAATTTCTCAAACTTCAGGACAAGTATCCCAGAGATATTCCGAAGCACACCCACTAACACTAAAACCCATCAATCCACGCCCAACAAACACCCGATCCATCGAGCAGTAGATTAATCACAACGAATGACTAACCCAATATAACCTACATAGAGCGGATGACAAAGGCCCCCACGATCTTCCTGTTATGGGGTTTTTGTTGTACTGATCGACCTAGAAAAGAGTTGCGCGTCACAAAACTTTCGAAAAAGGATGAGATCTCGGCATCATCAATCGAGGGAACAAATTCAGTTAGAATTTCGTAATAATTTTGGGTAAATTGATCAAAATTTTGATGAGATTCGAGATAAAATTTTGCGAAAGGATCGAAAAGAAGGTGGGTTTAAAGAGATCAGACATTTCTAACAATAAGAGAAGAATAAAATAAACGGCAGACTTATTGTACAAAATGGCGGTTTATCGCAGAGTCACTGAGCAACTCGCATGTTTAGATGACACTGGGCCCAAATTTTTCTCTGACCGTCTATCCTCATTTTCGATTGTCTATCGTCAAAGGGTTATAAAATTTTACTGCTATGTACACCCGGAAACTCAAGCTAAAATGTTCAGAAACTTTATATATAAGAAACCTACAAAAAACTGTTGCGAAATTTTGAGAAAATCAGAGAACTTTCAAAGGCACGTTTCCGGTTTGGATTTAAACCCCTAAACTCTTAGAGCATTCCCTTGATTCTACAATAAAAATAAAACCGATGCACATTGTTTATCCAGTAATAAAAGCGACAAATATTCTCTCAACCAAAAGTTGAGATCAAAAAGTTATGTAATCGGAAGGGAGATTCTAGATTCTAGAAACGATGGATCCGGTTTTCGAAAAATAAGCGTAATAAATATAGACGTGATTATGGGCTCGAAAATTACCTTAATTATAAGGTTGCGAAAGGCTCCTGAGCAACGAGAAGCCGGATAAGATAAAGTTATGAATATCGAAATAATTGGAAAAGATCATAGATTTTATATTCCACTTTTTTGGTGACCTAAGTCTCAGAAGCATTCAAAGACCACTTTTGTAAAATGAGCAAAAATTTTTAGCAATTGATATCCAACCCTCGTATGACAATCAATCCAAATTTGGAGCAAGCCCGAGCCTCCGACTTTCTGTATATTATGCATTTCTAACTGAGCCCGAACGCAACCCTCCGAAAAGTACATTACACTCAAGATCATTACAAAACTCTCCAACTTTTTTCCGGTAATTTTTTTCACAATAAGATCGATTAATATCCCGGATGTACACTGCCCGGAAAAAACGGAGGCAGCTGAATGGCGGTAAGTGTAATAAAAGTGAAAGTCAAAGGGAATAAAGTATCGGTATATAGTTGAGATTACATACCGGATTTTTTCAGTTACGACAGCGACATCGAAGTGAGCATTTTAGCCGAAGTTTGGGATACAAATGTTGCTACTGAAGGAGCAGACCCTTTACAGAACCATTCAAAGAGATCCGAATTAGAAGGGGGACTGTAAAAATTTCCCGCTTGCCAACTCTCCTCATTCTGCGTAGTCTTTCGCCGATTATTTCGGCCGGCCTGCAAAGCGAAAGCTAAAAAATTTTAGGAATTGAAAGATGACCTAGTTAGGCGCATCATTTAAAAAATATCTGAAATTGCATGATAAAGTAATATATTTCCTTTATTGTTTTTTTTACTTGTATCAAAAATACATTCCATTATTTATAGAATATCTCAAGCCCTTGGCCAAGCTTGAAACTCCAGGCCAATTTTTCAGCCTCACTCAGTCTTTGACTACCCGTACATTTATCAGGCCTTTTATACAATTTTAAATTATAGGCCCTTTGCCAGTTCCCAATTCTTTCTCAGTTCTTGGAAATAAACATTGGTTTCATTGTGAGCCCATGATTCGTGAGAGATTACTCGTCGTTTCCCCTCACAAATTCGTCGACGTTTTCTGCAAACAAAAGCCGCTTTGAATCCGGGATGTCGACAAACGAAGCTGAACATGAAAGTGAGGGTTGAGCATTGGCCGGTGATCTTGAGGATCTGAAAACGCCGACTTTAATAATTGTTACGATAGGAAAACATTGACTAATCCATTTATGACTTGCTGTTATCCACTTTTAATTAATGATAACCCTGATACTTACATTACTAATAAAGAGATCCCTTGCCTTTTGCTCCGGCGAATCGTTGCTTTCGCTGACAAAAGACTTCAGCACAATTACGGTAGCAGCCAGCGTTGTAATAAAGTAAAAAATCATGACCGGAAACAGCAATCGCAAAACAATTATATTCTCATTGATCTGGTATCTCATTGACAATGGAACAGCTTTATCTTTGAGCATCTTCATATTCCATCTATATACAATAAACTGCATTCCCCAGCCAAATAAACTGACTATCATCATGGTACAAATTAGTTGGCCGTAGAATACAGTGTGCTCCATTACAAAAACGCAGGTTCTTTGTTGAGGGTTTAAATTCCGATCCGTAGTGACCAATCCAAAAGCAGTACCAACTAGGATCAATGTGCATACGTATCCCTGCCCGAGGCTATTCGAAAATCGCTCGTAACTTCGAATATTCAAAGAGGCAATTAACCGCTCCCCACCGATTGTTATGACTGAGAATACGGTAGCCAGATAACAAACAGAGAACACACAATTTGTGGTGCGGCAAGCAAAGCGATCAAAGAAATTGTTTGAGGAGGGATCAAGGTAGTCAGTGTTCAAGAATCGACAGAATTGAAGGAGATGATTCTCGATTAATGTGCAGGTCTAAAAAGAAAATTTTAGGGATGATAATGATTGTCCTTGGGGGAGCTGCCATCATCTATGCGTAACTTACCATAACAAATTTGAGATTCCCATGGATCAAGCTGGTCCTGAATAAGAAGAACAAAAAGACGGAAGTGTAACAAATAGCAAACACCAGCAATACCCATGAAACAACATTCAGCATTCTGTTTATTTGGACCACAAGCTCGAATGCCACCATGACTGAAACAGCAATTATAAAAAAACAATTAAAATCTCGTGAATCTACATTAATCCAATATTTAAATTGCAATAAACGTAAGGACGACAGGTGTTTTTACAGTTCAAATTCCCATTAAAAGGCTGAAAATTCCTTTTCGGAGATACGTTGACAGTTAAATTAAACATTAAAGAGTAACAGGTTCAATGTAGAACTCACTGTACTTTTCAACGTTTGATTTATTTATGACAAATCTTTTATAATGGCACTATTCAAGACTTATTTAGATGTGAGGAATCAAGAATAAAACCATTCAAGCCCAACAGAACTGTGAACTTGCATAAATTAGAGTTTTAATTTACATTAGTTATTACTTTCATGAAAGTTAATAAGAAGTAAGTTTGGAAATAAGTGCACAGAGAACGGAGAAAACAAATGAACGCAGTAATTTATCATAGATAAAGTTGTCAGAAATGTCAAATCAAAAATTTGCGGCGATGATGCGACACCTCTGACCTCCCTTGCAAGTTTCAAATGCCGGTTTATACAACGAATCCCCTCTAAACAAAATTTTTTTTGATACGCCGTAACCTGATCCGCAATTTTTTTACCGTACTTGGCCTTACTGAGGCTGCAATGTTCGTAGTAATTGTACCGACAATTTTTTCTGAAAAAAACGAAAGATGCAAAAGCTACAATTTAAAGAACGGCAAAAATGAACTCCGGAAGAACATTACAATAGCAAAATTTTTTGATGCATTGTGAAGCAACGTTATTTATAGCATTTTTGATGACTAAAAACGTGGTTAAGCTCCCCCGCACATTCAAATTTACAAAACGCAATAAACATTTTATATAAAAGGCGTTACTTGTAAGTGTATATGAATAAAAAAATGCACCGGTATAGAATGAACGTTCTTCTGACATTGCGAAATAGAGCTTTTGACAATTTGAAGAATTTTTTAAAGGAACAGTACAGCTACCTTTGAATCGCGCTTTTTACGGCGTGGAAACGAAATGTCCAAAAAGTTTCTTCGTCTACCGTACCAACAACAACGGAAAAAAAATAATGATGCCATTATACACTCTTACTAATAATTATTTTACTGTTTGCAACTCTGCCGCCTTTGTTTTCGCTGCAGGACTTAAAAAAACTTCTTTAACATTTCGTTTCCCACCCGTAAAACGCGCAATTCAAAAGTAGCTGTTCTGCCCCTTTAACACTCAAGGAAGTGGTAGAAACTGACACTGTAAATAACTAAGGACAAGCAAAGAAATATACTCAGTATTCTTTGAATTTTCAATTAACAATGGGATTAGTCAGTAAACATGTTCGTTACTCGATACAATTTCATTATCAAATTCCAGGGAAAAGTAATCAAATCATATCAAAAAATATTCGACTTTAAATGATCAAGGGAAATTTGAAGTTGAAGAATGTGAAGTGCTAGGCAGACTTGGAGAGAATAACACCTAAAAGATTAAAAAATGTCGAAATAAATTTGCTAAACAACTTTCTTAGAGTCAAGAGAAAGGTGTGTAATATAAAACTTCACAAATTCAATTTAGAATTTTTGTATTCGCACTTCCTACACTCACAATTTGTTCAAAATTTCTTTTTAAAAGAATAAAAAGCAAGTAGCAATGCTAAGTACGTGTAAAAACATGGAACAAAATTTATCTTACATCCTATAGAAATGTTACGAGTGTCTACAACAAGTTTTGCCAAGAAATGATACTCATTCAAAAAATTTTTATCAAAACCAACAACAATATAATAACGCTATAAAAACATCGATATTATGGCAGTATTTTTTTCAATCTGAAAGTATACGGTAACTTACAATAGGACTACATTACAAATACAGAAACATGAATCTCTCCAGTTTGTTTACTCGAATAGGTGATTTGATCGAAGGAGGTGGCGGAGGAGGAGGTAAAGGACCATTAGAGATAGTCGTTGAATAAGGCACTACTCCATCGGATGCAGGTAGCGTTGTGTTGCATTCCTTCCTATTGATTGGTGTAATCTCAGAGAATACAACTGAATTCGCCACACAAGCTTCAACTCCCATGGTTAATATAGGCAAGAACTCGCAGCATTGGAACCCACATTTCTCATAGAACTCCATCTGATCTTCAGTACACAGAAGTACCTGTAAACATAGTATTACTCTTTCAGTCGTCGAATGTAAGAGATGATAATGTAAAAGAGTTTTCTAAATTACAATAAAAAGTTCAACTCACCACAGAATATCCTTCATTTTTGGCTTTCTCAACGCATTTCTGGACCAAAACTTTTCCTAGGCCCTTTCCTCGATCTGACTTTCGTATTATCAACGACTCCAGATAGGCGGCTCTTCCAGCTCCATAATTGCAGACGTTCAGAAATCTTGAATGCCCAATCAATCCCCCTGTGTCCAAATCCAGAAGAAGTAAAGACATCGGCGGTGATGGTTTGCAATACTTATTGAGGCTGTTGAGTCGAAACGTCTCCGACTTCGGCCATTCCTAAAAAGTAATGAGAATAATCTTTATAATATCTTACCTCATTTAGTAAATTTATGCAGTCCGATATCTTCTCCTCATGTCCAAATAATGGGACAAGCTCAAACTTGTCCATCCTCAACTGAATCCATCCATTTCATTCGAGATCTCGTCTTTTGGCCAAGAATTTTTATTTTTTTTTGTTTTTTGACACTTTGTTCGACGAAATGTCACTTTTTTATTGTTTTTGCAGAAAAATAAACGCAGGGAACTGACGCAAAGATGTTTTATAAACGTTTTTATGGTGTTTATAACCAAGAAAACTGTCTTATCTTTGTTATTTCTTCTTTTCATGGTAGTTTCCAAGGTCTACTTTAAACTTGAAGTTGCAGGATTCAATTGGTATTCTCTTTTGTTTTCTGAACACTCGCATTAGATGATTCTTTACCTGATTTGTTTGAGGAGGCGTTCAAGGTCGATTTAGGAATGTCCGAGGGGAATTGCCATCTTGTTTAGATGAATATTAGAATCTCCGCTTTTGCGAACAAAGACTTGCCTTAGAATACAGCATCTCTGATAGCCTCCAAACAGCATCCTAATGAAGAAATTGATGCTTTTTTATTTTACAATGGTTTATATTATACTAGTCATTTACATTTACCCATCCCATTGATAATCGCCCGTCCTTCCCGGGTATGACTAATCTCACATCACCCACTTGGTCGAGCATTGACCTCGAATGATTTCATTGCTAATTTCGCAAAGAATTCAGTTATTTTTGAACGTTTTTCCCCGGATGAGTCACTCCCTAAAGGCCCTAAAAAATTTTTTTTGTTTGGAGAAATCTTTGAGAAAAAACTGTTTGGACTCTTCGCTTGCCGGGGGTGTTCATTTTTTGTTTTTGGTTCGAAAGTGGGTAAGGAAAGGTTTTTTGATGCGAGATTTTATTTTGTTAGTCTTTTTGTATTGGCGGGTAGACAAGTTGTGTTACTAATGTTTCTTTCAAGAATTTCTTACGATTTTTTTTTGGTTGTTATTACAGTTGCTCTCTACTAGAGAACATAATGGATAAAATACGTAGTTGAATTACAGAAAATCTCCGCTTTTATTTGTTTTGTGACTTTGGAAACTTACTGATAAGGTTTTTTCTTCTTTCTAAATTTTATAAGTCTTAATGTGGTCTACATGATGTTTTGTTGACTATGTTTTGATTAGAAGAATAGAAAATTGTATAGGAACATCTTAATTTCACTTTTGAGGACTACTACTTGTTAGAATAAGGTACCTATAAAGAGGAACGGTTTCTTTGTTTAATGTGCTTATGATTTAAGTCTCAAATTTTAGTTTTTTTTCTAATTAAATTCTCTTCTAATCTTTGTAATGCCGTTTTATTTATCGAATATGAAGTGTAATATATAATATAATGTCTTTTAGGATGGCAAACCGCAGAAACTTTTTGGCCGCACCGGGCAAACCGGCGTCGGAGGTGGATGTCGCGAGCAGGGTAACGTCGTACATGGAGACATGCATGTCCTTGACGGAAGAAGTGAAGCAATCGGTAAAGGAAGGCCTTGGTGTCCTAAATCAAAGAAGACGTAATGCTTTCTTCAACGACGACATCGGCAAAACACAGAGTAGTGTGGAAGCTATCCATTTGTAAGTTTTTTCATTTTTTTGTTCTTGTTTTAGGAATGAGGAAATGGATTGGAAATAGATGCGGTTGAAACGGCTGGTTATTAGAAAATGGTTTCGCGTCGACTAAAAGAGGAATTTTCGGAACTTATATAGCAATGAGAAAATGAGAAACTAATGTTTCTACTTTCCAATACTATTACTACGCATTAGATTTTCCGCTTAATTGCTATCAGAAAACGGGAGTTATGAATAGAAGTAGTATTTAATTTCAGTATTTACAAAAGCGCGTTTTCTGCGTAAAGAAAGATAAAAGCTTCATTTTCCGTTTCCGATTTATTAATTAAGTTACACCTCTCTGTTTTAAATTCTGTTTGCCTTCAGGTACTACGACTCTTTCGTCGCTCTTGAAGAGAAGATACCGATCAGAGATGGGGAATGCCCAGTTCCTTTCCGATGGAAGAGTGCCTTCGATAAAGGCGGATTGTTTGGAGGAAAGCGGGATTTGAGTAAGTTATCATTTCTTCCTCTTATTGTTTCACATTTTAATTCTAATCTAATTCCTTTCATATTTCAGCGCACAACTACGGATCGTACGAAAAGGCATGTGTTCTCTTCAACATTGCCGCCTACCAGTCTCAATTTGTCTGCACAAGACCTCTTCAAGATGATGAAGAACTTCGACAAGCCGTTGGTTTCTTCAAATCCTCGGCCAACATTTTTGATTACCTGAAGAATGAAGTTATGCATTTGGTCCATGATGAGCTTCCTAAAGATATGCAACCACAATTATTGAATGCATTAGGTCAATTGATGATCACTCAGGCTAATGAAATTATGTATATTAAGGCCGTTAAGGGTAAGTGGATTTAATTTTGATTTCCTTTCTGGCATTTAGAGAGATTATGAATTATTTTTCAGATAAGAACAGCCCAGCGATCCTGAAAACAGTCGCTATGCAACTCTCTGATTCCTATGGACAATTGTACAAGTTGTTTAATTACGAACAGGCCAGGGGAATTGTGGATAAGGTTAGTTTAATTAATTTTTTTGAAGATTTTGGTTAGTGCTTTTTTTAGTCAGATTAATTTGACCTTTTTTCAGCATTGGTATACTGTCATCCAGGCCAAGGAGTTCGCGTATCACGCCTTTGCCGCCAAACATCAATATGATGAGATTGAACCCCAAAAGTTGGCTTCGTTGGAAGAGCGGTTGGGACGAGCGAGAGAAATTGTAGAGATGCTGGAAAAGGCCGTTGAACTTCTTCCAAAGAACTTTGAAAAGGAACTGGCGGATGCTAAAAATGAAAAAGAAAAATTGGATAAAGATAATAATTTTATTGTAAGTTTTAATGTAAGATTGATTGAAGATGAGTGAAATTCATTTGTTTTAGTACCATGCCAGAGTTCCAAGCCGAACTGAGCTCCCAGCAATCCCTCGGAAATTGATTCTCCAACCCGGCGAATTGAAGTTCCCTTTCACCAAACAGTTCAAAGATCCATTTACTGATTTGGTGTCTGCCGCTGTGTCTAAAGCAGTGAATGTTTTCCAAGGGAAGATCAAAGAAAGAGTTCATCAAGCTGTTAGCAATTTGCGGAGTAGCGATAATAATGTGAAAGCGTAAGTTATACAAAAAAATTTTTTGTTGTTTATGTCTTGTTTATGGGTATTTTATGTCGAATATTTTAGTGGATTGGCCTCAATAAACATGCCGGCTTTGGTAGAAGACTCCACGAAACAGGAGAGGATCCCGGCGTCAATTGTCAAGAAGTCCGAAGCCATCCGATCTAAAGGAGGATATCATACGATCGAAGCTAAGGAAAAGCATCTTCTCAAGGCATCTGAAGAGACGGCACAGTTAATCAATAAGATCAAGGAAAAGCTGGATCAAGAAGAGCTGACAGACGAAGCGTTGAGAGATCATTATTCTGCCAGATGGACCTGCAAACCATCAAATCAGCTAACAGTCAAGTTCAGACAGGAAATTGGAAAGTATCACGGAATCAATAAGACGGCTCAGTCGGCAGATGAGAAGGTGAGATCGAAAATTCGATTATGTGAAAGGGATGTGACTGTCATGACTGGATCAAGAGATGGATTACTGGAAAGAGTACCCCCGATTCAACAGTCAGGAAATGATCAAAGTCAAGCTGTGGAGAAATTGAAGGAATTATGGGGAGTAATGGAGAAGGAAATGAATATGGTCCAGCGACTGGAAGAGAGATTGAATGAGGTGAGAATTGAGAGTAAACATGGTTGTTGATAGGAATTGAAGGAGTCAAATGTTGTTTGTAAATAATATAATTGGTTCTTTCAGGTTAAATTTGATCCCACGTCCCATTTCGTGAAGATCCTGAAACAAGAAGGGAAGTTAGAGGACTCAGAAATAAACTCGTTCACGGATGAAAAGTTGAAGGAACTTTTTGATCGACTCACGGTGGAATGCAATCAGAATACAGAGTTGAGGAATGCGATTTTGGAAGAAATGAAGGTCTGGCATCAAAAATTCACCCATGGAGGAAATGAGGATGACGAGAGATCAAAGGCTTTGAAGCAATTGACGGCAGCTTATGACGTCTTTTTGGAGTGCGAGGGAAATCTTCAAGAAGGGGCGAAGGTGAGAAATTTTATGATATTTTGATGAATTCGGTTGAAATTAGTTCTGTAAGGGTTTGTTTTTAGTTCTACACGGACCTGCAAGCACTTTTGACTCGATTGAACCAGCAAATTGATGATTTTTGCTTTGCCCGACAAACCGAAAGAGAGGATATGGTCCAACAAATGGAAGCCGGCAAACGTCCGGCTGATGTGATCCCAAGTGTGGTTACTGCATTCAAAACGAAAAAGGGATTGAATTTGGAGTCGACTCGTGCCCCTCCCCCACGACCACCCCCACCAAGCACCATCCCCACGAATCAGCCACCTTCGCATTCAGCTAGTATGTTTAATTTCCTTTCTTTGATTCAAAAACTTCGAACTACCTAGATTGAAAGACTGTAATGAGAGATTGAATTTTCTGGATTATGAGATTCAGCCTTAATCTAACCGCATCTTCCCTTTTCTGAATTGTCTTGACTTTTCCGTTGATTTTTGTCTTCATATTTTACCATATCCCTGTGCAGTATTTGTAATAATTCGTAACGCATTTTCGCTGGTTTTGGCTTAATATAAATTTAATTCTGGAAAATGTCGGAGTGTTTGAGCATAATAGAATAGAGATTTGGCTGTAGATAGAGAAAAGGATTTGTTTTTTAGTCTCCATTTACTTTTGATTGGATTTTTGAGATGAATTTAATTTGGAGAAATTTTAGTTCCAAGAATGCCGGAATTGGATCAGCTTAATCTCAATGCTCCTCAAAATGTGCCACAGATCCCGCCTCGACAGTCCACCGCACCTCTGCCACCAGCTCACCAACACCAGCCATATCAACCGAACGTTGGATACAATCAATGGCCCCCGCAACAACAATTCCCCGGGTATCCAGGATATGGCCAGCCTCAACAACCCTTCCAGAGTCAACAAAATTTCCAGCCAATGCCCAATCTTCCATTCTACGGGGCTTACCAGTCAGAAAACAATGGTAGGGAAAGCTTTTACTAGTGTTTAATCAAGAATTTATGTATAATATAATTTTTATTTTAGCTTACCAGCAGTACGCCGCGCCCTATCCGACCCAGTATCCAAATCACCCTCAGCTCCAGTACAATCAATACCAGCCCTATCCTCAGCAACCCCCCACTTCCCTACCCCAGAATCCTGGAAATCCCTTTACCTAAGATATGAATATTAAAATTTTTAATCCTTGTAAATTGAACCCGTTGGTCGAAAAAAATAAATTCGATTATTCCTAAGGTTTTGGAGGATGGAATCGTGAATTAGAGCATAGGGAAATTATATTGCACGTGGTACATCAATTTGGAAAAACGAAAAAAGCCTTTGGGGACGATGACAAAATTAATTTATATTATTTACAGGGTGTCTCAAGATATTTGAGACCTATATTTTGGCTTGTAACTTTTGAACCAGAAAAGACGAGTGATACCCTACTCGCGGACATGTCGCTTCGCGGACACCCATCCGCGAAGCAGTTGCCTTTGCAGGCAAGAAAACATTAGTATGCAACTTAAATGCAGTTAAGTGCATATGCACGTAAAAAGTGCAAAAAACGGAAAAAACAAAAATTCTGGAGACACTTATGAATTTTGCAGGTGCAGATACCCAAAACAAGTGCAAAGGGTCGTAAAATTAGTGAAACTATATTTCAGACTGTTTTAATGGAAGACCAGCATCAGTCGTCAATTTTTCATTTCTTCTTAAGACAGCAACGGCAGTTATTCCCGTCCTTTTTCAAGATTCTCACCCACTTTTTTCTTGGGAAGTGCGACTTTTTGCACTTATTTTGAAGATCTGCACCCGCAAAATTCCAGAAAACACTGGGTTGCTTATTTTTAATGTTTTGATTTTTTACACTTTTTATGTGCATGTGTACTTATGTACATTCAAATTGCATACCAATATTCTCTTGCCTCCAAGAGAATATTGGTATGCAATTTGCATGCATACCAATATGGCAACAACTCCCTTAGATTTCATGTCACAATCTTTTCTGGTTCAAAAGTCACAATCTTGGGGCGCCCGGTACAATCCTACAGTCTTCTTTTACAAAAATCTCTGATGAATATTATATTTTCCATACTTTGTTTACCGAAGTCATTTATCCCAACAATGAGAAAATAAGTCTGTAGATTCCTATGTACTGTAGCCCCTAATTTATTGTAACCCAAAATTCCCGCGAGCTTCAGGCGCTTAAATAATGACTTTCCAGTCCCAGGCCGCTGGGACAGTCAAGGCTATATAGGCGGCGTCCTTTCCCAATATTAAGAGTTCACACAATTACTAGGCAAAAGCGGTTTCTCGCTGGTTTTTACATCTTATTATTAATAATTGTTGTTTGCTAAAGGTGACCGGTAAAAAACAATTTTAATACTTGACATGGTGAACGCCAAATTCTTTTATTGGCTAAGTGATACGATGGGATGCGTCTGTGGGGTGATTGTCAGCAGCTTGTTGCTGGTTATCATCTTCAAAACCACCAGTAAAGCGACCGTTGCGTTCTCTCGAATGCTTGTCGCCACCGCCGTTTACGACATTTTCTTTTGTAGCGTCGAGTTCTTAACGCAACATGTAAGATCTTGATCTTTTATTACGTCAAATTGTTTGACCAACGTATGAATTTTACAGAAAGAAGCCGAGTATAATATAATATTTTAAATTTAGCAACTTTTAATCAAAAACGGAGCGATGATAATGGTCCCAAAGGTGTGGAAAAGGATTTTCCATCTTCTTGGTACCCCATCTTCTTCATCCCGCATAACTTTTCATCTCTTTTGGCATTGCTCATATTACCGTCCCAATATCAATATCGATATGCATTGCTCACCAAGTAAGAATTTGATCTGTGTAAACGACAGTATATTTATCCTACTTAGTCATCAACTAGGGTACTATTTTGCTCATAGTTTCTATTTGGCCTATAATCAAAATATATTTCAGTCCATCAAAAGTGAACGGCTACACTTTGCTGCGGAATCTTTTTTTCACTTTGGGTATGGCCGTATTTTGCGCCTTTATTGGCCTAGCCGGTCTAACTTATTCCGTCCCTCGAGGCCAAGAATATTATATCCACCAACTGGATCCATATTGGGCCACCGAAGGACTGGCCACTTATATGTATGCGTTGGATACGGTATGTACATCTAATCGCTGCAGTGATATTTTTATAGCAAGATTTTTTCTCTTTGTTGTACTTTATTTGCATTGGTGTGACGAATGTTGTGTATTTCCTGGGCGCCATGTATTATGTCTACAAAATATTAAAGTTTATGGGAGAGGGAAACAAGGATGCCAGTGAGAAGACCAAGAAATTACAGTCTCAGTTCACAAGGGTTATTATTATACAGGTAAGAGGTAACAGAAGTAAGTCTGAAAGATTGCGATTTTCAAAAAAGATTGAAACCCCTTATGCATATTCGTAGAATATTTATAATTTGAAAAGCGAAGTTTCAGGGTATTTCCTCATTTTTCTTCGCCTTTCTCCCGATTTGTGTGATGAGTTTGGCGACAGTGACCAAAGTGGGTGTGGAAAGTGTCGGTGGAATCGTCCTAATGCCCCTTTCGTGGCTCTCATTTGTCAACAGTATGTTCTCTTTGTTCATGGTAAAGAATTATCGACGGACGTTGGGGAATTGGCTGACCTGTGGATCTGTGAGACCGGTAGAAAGGGCGACGACTACAGTTCAAGTATCTGAGATCAAAGCAAAAGGATAAAAAATTTTGTAATCATCATTAAATTAAAGTACATTTTACACACCATTTTTGTCTATATGTCTGGCAATAAACAAAATTTATTGCTTTTGATTAAAAGACATGAGAATTGGAGGAATTCCTTATCAGTCCGCAAATAAAATATAAAATATTAGATTATTGATAATTGGAGTGCATTTGAGGGAAATGGCGTTTGACGCAGATGTGATTGTGGTCGGCGGTGGGGTAATTGGATTATCCACGGCTTATCAGTTATGCAAACGAAGCTACAAAGTTGTGCTTTTGGAACAAGTAAGAGAAAAAAATTGATCATCGCACAAATCGCTGATTGTTTTAATTTGGCATGACTTTTGCACGGTGTATGCAAAGCTCTAATGTGCTTTTCAAAGTGCTGATCAAAATCCATGCCTCGTTCCATTTATTCGTATTTAAGCACTCCCATTTCCAGCTTAATCCATTTTAAACCTTAGGTGTGCTATAAAATTTTTTTGTGATGAAAGTAAACATCAAGTCTCTAAAAATCGTAAAGATCCATCTCATTTTAGGCGCCATCCCCCAACAATCTCAATGGTGGATCTCATGGAGACTCGAGAATCATCCGTCTTATCCATTCTGATCCAGTTTATCTCCCTATGGCCATTGAAAGTTATAAGTATTGGAGGCAACTCGAACATGAAGTCGGCTCCAAACTTTTTGAGTAAGTTTTTATTACTCTATTGTTCAGCTTGAGTAACTTTTTTGGTTTTTATTTTAAATCATATTTTTTTATCTTTCAGAAACCACGGAGTGATCTGGATGGGGGATAAAGGAAGTTCAGTCCAAAGATCAAATGTCCTTAGGCAATTTGACGCTCCTCATGAGCTTTTAGACCCGGGATTGATAAGATCACGTTATCCTCATATTAATTACAATACGGATTGGTGGAGCGTTCTGGATCATACGGCTGGAACTATTTATGCGAGGAAGTCAAATGAAGCGTTGTCTGTAAGGAAATTACCTTAACAAGTAATATAAATCTCTCAGAAGTATCTGATTTCCCATGGAGTCATCATAAAATATGGCCATAGAGTTATCAACTGGAGTAGCACCATCAGTTCGGTTACTGCAACAACAACTTGCGGAAGATTCTCTGCCAAAAATATTGTTTTTGCCACAGGCGCTTGGCTTGATTCAATCGTCCCCGGACTAAATGTAAAGGTCACTCCAGGCGCTGTTGGAGTCTTTTTTTGGGATGTGGAAAACGAGGGCGAGGGGTTTTATAACCCCGAAAATAAAGCGCCAAATATAATTATCAGCGATTTCGAGACAAAAGATGAACTTTTTATGATTCCAAATGCGGATTATAAGAACAAGGTCAAATTTGGATTGCATTTAGCTGAACCGTTTGATATAACAAAAGAAAAGCCAACAGCGGTGATCAACAAATGCCGAGAAGTCGCTGCTTCTCATATTAAAAAACATTATAAATACTTGAAAACGGAGCCAACGATCGAAACTACCTGTCTGTATGCAGTAAGTACTAACCGATAATGACCAAAGCTTCTTTGTAAAGCTATTAGCATTCGTTTTGAATGGTTTCAGAACACTGATGATCGCTCATTCATAATCGATCGTCACCCGAAATATTCGAATGTAATTTTGGCTGGAGGATTCTCCGGCACCGGATTTAAGTTTGGCCCAGTGGTTGGGGAGATCGTCTGTGATCTCATTGAAAAGAAGAAGACGAAATATGACATTTCCGCTTTCCACGCGGACAGATTTATTGACATCTCCAAGGCAAAGTTGTAATTTGATTATATGAATCAAAACTTTGATAAACTGAAGGTGACAAAGGTGCAAATATTGGATAAACCTCTTTATCCTTCCCAAAATAAAATTTTTCCTTCCTTCCGCGCAGTTTTATACATGTTCTCGTATAAAATGACTAATGAAAGCTGCAGACTGCAAGCGCGCAGCTTGCGAATTAATTATTTGGAAATTCTGTCTCATTTTTTGCGGGCTTCAAGTTGATGGTGAATTCGCTTTTTTCTTGTTGAAATCTATTGTTATTTTATCCAAAATGAGTATCAGTCAGAAGGATTATCTCAAAAAGTATATGGATGGACCGTCAGATGGGAAGAAGAAGAAAAAGAAGTCCAAGAAAGAAAAGAAACAAGGAAAATCTAATGGGTAAGTCTTGGATTATCTTTTTAATTAATTTGATTGTTTAAATGGGTTTGAGTTGTTCAATCCACTTATATTTTTGTAGTTGAAGTCTAATATTTTTAGTATGCGAATTCTCGATGAAGACGCGTTTATGACAGTGGAACCGACTCGCGGTCCACGAATGGATTTTGACTCAGATGAGGACGAGGAAGAAGATCTGGATGAGATTGTATTACGGGAGTATCAAAATAAAGGATTCAAAGAGACGTTCGAAACTGTTGAAAGTAAGTTTTTTCTTCTTTTTGCTTTGTTGTTTAGATTAACAAGCGAATTGGATTGAGCATTTATCAAATGAGATTTTAGTTAAGAAAGAGCATCCAGAACTTGATCAGTCTCATAATGTGAATGCGAAACGAGGAGAGGACACGGGTCGAAGGAAAAGGCATGATTCAGATGATGAGGAGCCACCCAGAACTCGGAAACGCCATGACTCCGATGCTTCACCTCCCCGTCGACGAAGAGATTCGGATGCTTCTCCTCCACGACGACGAAGAAACGGCTCTGGATCACCTCCGAGGAGAAGACGCCATGACTCTGATGAAGATGTACCTAGACGTCGAACACGGCATGATTCTGATGCCTCACCTCCCAGACGGCGGCAAGGCGGCAACAGTAGGATACGAAAGGATTCTAGGTCTCCAAAACGACGAAGACGAGCAGATTCAGATGAAGATGTGCCGAGAAGAAGGAAACGACAGGATTCAGATGAAGAAGTGGTCAAAAGAAGAAGGGATTCGGATGCCAGCCCTTCACGGAAACGGAAGAACTCGGATGCTAGTCCACCTAGAAGACATGTTAGAGTAAAAGAAGAGCCAGATTCGGGGGAAGAAATGAAAAGGCGGAGACGGAAGGATTCAGATGATGATGGGGACATGAAACGAAGACGGAGAAAAGATTCAAATAGCGATCAAGAGGTTAGAAGAAGGAAAAGGGCTGATTCAGATGAAGATGTTCCCAGAAAAAGGGTAAAGGAAGAGCCAGGTCAGTACTTTTGATTGTTTTTTTTTTATTTTAGGTACTTTTCAGTTAAACATTGATTATCTAATTTTAGACTCTCCATCGGTCAAGAAATCAAAGGAAAACGGCGCAGCGATCAAGGAAAGGAAGAAGGCCGGCCTTTTGAGTCGTCATGAGATGAAGAAACATGAAGAAGAGAGTGCCAAAGAACATGTGGTAGGTAAAATACAATGAATGTTGTAATTAGATCCCTCGTTTGTTCTAGCTATAGCCTGGGTTTCAGATATTCGATGATGCTGAGCAATCTGGGAAGTATGCTGAAGCTGTCCATCGGGAATCAAATTATGGCCGAAGGAAAAAAGAAACCAAAGAAGACAAAGAACGGTTGGAAAGAGAAGCCAAGGTTCAAGAAGAAATCAACAAAAAATACAAAGAAGTCAGCAAAGGTGTGGTGCAACAGCAAAAGGTAGGAGTTTTGATATTTAGTGCAATATAAAAAAATTTGAAATTTGTTTATAATTTTGTGTTTTCAGCGAGAAGAAAAGAAAAAAGAGATGGCTGAAGTGCTGCAAGAGGGATTCACTCGGTATAAGGATGATGAGGCCATGAATGACTACATGAAGGATCAGATCTTGGATGAAGATGATCCGTTGGCTGACGTAATGAAGAAGCGGAAAATGAAGATTAAAATGAAATCAGAATTGGGTAGGTAGCATTTAGAGGGTATTTGTTGGAGTTTTAGAGGTGCTTTGTAAAATTTTTCGTATTAAACGTGGCCTAATATCATTTTATTTTAGTCTACCCCACCTACAAAGGTCATTGGCCTCCAAATCGCTTCCAAATCCCCCCTGGCTATAGATGGGACGGTGTGAATCGCTCCAACGGATTCGAAGACAAATTGGCCCGTAGGGCGAACGACGACGAAGCCCGACAAAAAGCCATGTACAGAATACAACAAGAACTAAATGAATAAATTTATTTCTATATAAAACGAGGAATGATGTTATGAGGGTAAGACTCTGAATTAACTTAACCTTGGTGTTCCCTTTACCGGGGACAGAGCGCACGCGGTCTGCCCTTGTTCTCACTCTTAGCCCCTCCTGCTAGGACATTACCCTTGAATCCGGATAATTCCCTTTAATAGACAATTACAAAGTCAAAACTACCAAAGATAATTATAAAGGTATTTATTTATCAAATTCGAATACTGCCACGATTTCCGTTATTCCCATGATCTCAAAAAATGAGCGAATCTCCAAAAAATTTTGACACTTCTTAAATCTCAATTTATCGAAAAAAAGTTTTACGCGAATTGAAACTGTAGAAAAGGACTCCAGAGAGAGATGTATCGAATGATATGTCGACCTCCACAGAAACTTTTGGCTGATGATTACTGTATTTTTTCAAAGTTGTACCTCCAAATTTTTTGCATTTTTTAGCAAGAATATCTACTATATCTCTGTGCAGAGGATACATACTGTTCTAGTTTTGGCTTTGCTACAATTTTCATACCTCATACTACATGCAAACTGTGGTATTACCCGTGACTTTTTTCCCACAAAAAAATTTTAAAGTAAAATTTCTGGATTTGTAAGTGCCTCAGGGTATGACAGCATGCTGCAGCACTTGGGTTGACAACTCAGAGTGTATGAAAACTCTTGATAAATGGAAGAATAGACCCTTTATACGTCTGATGAAAATGGCATAATGTATCCATACTTGTCCATACACCAGAAAATTATCGACGTTTTATACGCAAAAAAAATTAAGAAATTGCTTATATAAAAATTTTTGAAGTACAGATAATGGCGTCAGTATATCAGGTAACCTAAGAATTGGTTACATGTTTTACTGAGGGCAGTCACAGTTTTTGCAAACACCAGTGGAACAAAATATTTTCCATTTCTTGTCAAAAAACGAGCTAAAATATAGTTGTCAAAAATTGGAAATGTTACAGTATCCGTGAACAGCGTCTTGGTGAGGCCATGTGTATATCGTATGATAGAGCATACTTAGTATACTCTGCGATAAGATATAAAACGATTTGAAATCCACTTCAGTTATATGAGAATGCGGGATTTACAAAATGTCAATTTTTTCAGAGATTCGTTCACATTTCTCGAAAATGGTGATACTTATTTTTCTAAAAACTATGTTATTGTCACCTAGGGGATATACAGATAAGTTTAAACTAAAAGGTGCCGATTCGTAGTCTAAGCGTTAAACATCCAAAAATTCTAACATTTCCATCCAGAATTGAATCCTAGCGTCGGCTTGTATCTGGGATAAGGTCATATGCCCGCAAAAACACAGTATATCATCGGGAAACACCACAACTTCCTAGTAACCGTTGCAGAAGAACATTATTCCGCAAGCATTGCATCCGTAGTTTTTTCCTGGACTTTCTCTTTCCATACAGAAGATGCAATATAAAAGTGAAACATAAGGCTTACAAAATGATTGATAATTCGAGTTACTACACTCTGTTTCAAAACTATACCTACCCCCTAGAAATTCAGCGTTTGAACATTCTGAATAGCTTTGTGCAGATAATAATGGTACCATTCGAAAGAGCGCACCATAAAGCCTTACTTTACGCTCAATTCAATATTCCTCCGCCAGACTGAGAAAAAAGTTTAGTTGCATAAAAAAATTTCCAGAAATGCTAAACGTAAGCATAGGAATTGTTTTGAGCTGTTTTCCACCTTTGTATCTTTATCCGAAGCTGAGATATGGCCTCCGCCGATAGGGCAAGCGTCTGCCAGATCTTCGCCGAATGCTTGACAAATGCTTGACAGACTTCAAAATAAAGATAAGCGCTTGTTAAGGCTTAGCCACAAGAGGGTTTATCTAGGTATACCCGGCTGGCCAGCCTTTACGTCCGAGAGCAAAAGTTGGCCAATCAAAAACCGACTTTTAAAACGTTGAATACTTGTACACATTCACAAAGGAGTAGCTTTCTGAAACCTAAACTCACGGTTGTAAGGAGTTCGTTTCTAGACGTATTGGAATTAACAGTTGTTGAACAGGACCGTTTACGCGTCGACATATCAAAAAACAAAGGTCCAGCCAATATATGATAAAATGCCTTCCTTCGGAGATATTCTTGAGGTTTATCGATCAGAGACGTTGATTTTATGAACAAAAAAAAACATTTTCGGCGTTTTTTAGGAGACAATTTTTGTAAGGTGAGCGCATGGTCGGACAGTATGGTCGATAACATATGGCTATATTTTTGTTTCAAGTCTGGCTCTTTTACGGAGCAACACACGGGTAGCGAGTGTGCCTAAGGGCATACTAAACAATTATTTGGAAATTCTTTCCCATTTTTTGTACAGAACACAACAAAAACTGAATGAATAAATTTATTTCTAATATAAAACGAGGATTGAGATCATGGAAATAACGGAAATCGTGGCAGTATTCGAATTGGATGGCTCTTCCTTTAGCAACAAATGTTGAGCTCGTTTGTGGATTCGATGCAAACGACAACAAAAACGAGTCTTTCCCTTCAAAAGTTCCTGGTGGCGACGGGAATCGGTGTACTGTAATATATGTATGTTATGAGTGGAAAGTGCGTTTTATTAAGTAGTTATTACTTAAAGCTAATAAGCAGACGATTGAAGAAAAATGAGGCAACATTTTGGTATTATTTTAGTGTATTAGACCTGTAAATTTATGTTTTCCTTACCCTGGTCAAGTTCGAATGTTTGAAACGTAACCTCAGCGGTTTTTTGACTTGATATTCGTTATGGAACAAACCCCTCTGCAGTGCTATGGACTCCCGATCACTCTCGCTCACCGTCCACTTCCGAATCAACCTCTGGGCTTGGCTTCCCAATGTTGAATATGATACACAACCTTGCTTGTTCGAAGGCATGATAGCACACAGAGGTTCCTAAAAGTAGTTTTGTATAGATAAGAGAGTTAGTTTCTGTTTAAAAATGATATTAACTTACAGTCAGACATCTGCAAGTTTTTCTCGAGTAATCCCTGCCATCAGCTTTCAGAAATCGGACGTATCTTGACTCGCACGCTTCTCCCAGCCCGGATTCAATGCAATGTTGGACATTACAGTCACCGGGAGTGGACTCTCGCTCACATCGACTATCTCCGTAATGAGGGCGGATCAGGAAAGGATGACGTTTCGAATGGATAAGGGGGAAGAGAAAAGATAACAGAAAGGAAATGGCGGCTACATCTCGCATCTGAAAGAGGTAAGGATAAGATTTTTTGGAGAGGACCAGGATCCTCGCCGTCAGGAACAAGGTTTTATAGTCAAAGTCGAGATATTCGAATAAATTTACAGCTGAGAAACTGGAAATTATGAGAGCGGTTAGAGAAAAACCGGGGTGGGACATTCAAAAATGAAAAAGAAAAAGTATTGAGGTTTGGGCAACTTTAAAGTCATTGCCCAAAATTTGAAAGTTAAAATTTAAAGCATTTCGGTTTGTGTCGAGTACACTTTGAAGTCTCAGTATCAGATGAAAATTGCCAATTTTATTTCCCAGGGCAATCTGACCAAAGGTGTTGGCAATCCCACCCGCAAGTTCCCGCCTTTTTGTTAGTTGGGATTGGAATTGAATCAAAAAGTTGAGAAGTCGAATCGAAAAAAAACGGGCCCGGGGAAAAGGCTATCGGCTATAACAATTGTTCGAAACTTTTTGAAAAATTAGTTGGCCCAAGAAAAAAAATCTGATTGACCATTAAAACCCGCCTCATTTCGTCTATTCAAGTTGGTACGGCCATTAATTATAGGTGCTTGGGATGTGATTGGAGAAGACTACTGCCCAGGGAAGACGACCTTGACATCTGGGATTATTATTTATACAATTTGGAGGGGAAATGAATAGGGATTCAGGGACGGAGGCTATTTGAAAGTAACGGAGGGTCAATTTGGGCGGTGGTTTCGAAAAGGAATAGTGAAAACTACAAAAAAAAATTCACTGCCCTTCTTTATAATCCTTCGCCTGCAAAGTTCATTGAATATATCGACGGTTTTTACGAAACAACGGCCAACATTTTTAGCAATATGACCTATGCAGGTCATGTTTGCCTAATTTGAAAAAATGAAACATTATATAGATACGTTCAATAGTATACATATGTACATGTTTACTATGGAACATTTTCCTTCTAAAGACATTCAAAATTTCTAAGAATCAAAAGCAATTTTAGTCGATAAAATTGCCAAAACTTGTTTTTTACTAAAAAACGAGCCCAATGTTTATTTACAAACCCGATTCCGATTTGAGTAACTCCATTGTTAACCCAATATAATATCCGCGATATACCCAAAAAAGGAAAGGAATGTCCGGAAGGCCCGTCCAATTTTAGACTATTGAAAAAAAGAAATTCCCGAGGAATGTGAGCAAAGAGAGATAATCTATTCTGCTACATTATGTATCAACAACAAACAACGAAATCATAGCATGTACAAACAAGATAAGAGCAATCTAATCATAGTAATAGAATTGAATGTAAAATGATTATCTTGTTACATTGAAACGAAAAATGCTGAAAAAATTGGGTCAAATTAAGAGCGGATTTCAACAAGACATATTCGAGATTCAACAATTATTTGATGGCCCCTGAAATGTATACGTATTACCACAAATTTTGATAGAAATCAGTGTCGCCCTTTGAGCACGTCCATTATTAATGTCACTATCATTAAGAACATTTTGCAACTTCAAAACGTTCAAAATTACGTCAGAAATAAACGCAGCCTAAAATAAAATCCTTCAAGAAACTTTCTGCACTTTGCCTCAGGGGATTTGAAACTTTACAGACAAGGGGAAGAGATTGACAGTGAAAAGAATAAGCAGACGATTCAGTGAAAAGATCGTTTCCAAATAATGACTAAAACTTTTTACTGCTGTCATGTTACTAAATAGCATCAAAAACTTGTTGCAAAATACTAGTTTTCTCTTGAAGCATTGTAAATATTATCATACGACTTCTTTTGATCTCATCGATATAATAATCTTGAAACAAACCGCCGGAAACCGAAAAACAAACTAAAATGGTAGTTAATTTCCTCGACAAAACTTAGAAACGGTTCAAAAGAGATAACACTAATACCAGTGGCGCAGAAAACATTATTTTTTATCCTTATCAGCAGTTTTTTGTGCTGATTGATTAATTTAATTAGGGAGACTGATAATCGGAGATGCTACCAAAGTCAACAAAAAAAAGATTTCTATAATTGATAGCAAGAACAGTGGTAATCATAATATATTAAAGAACTTATTCAGTGTAAAATTTGCGGGATTTAGAAGCCATCTGTCGCATCAAAGCTGATGGCAGGGTTTGTTGGAGGAAAGCTTTCAGCTCTTTGACTGGAAGCAAATATTATTTTTAAGGGCTTTTTGGTTGAAGTTTTCCCTGTCCTTTGCTGCATTATCCAAGACTTCAGACGTTACTTACCACGAAGAGCAGGCGTTGTGCTCTTTCTACATTATACTTTGAAAAATGTTTCTTTTCCCCGTGGAAACGGTTACGTTTGAGGCCCCGTTGAATTTCCGGTCGTTCTAGTTTGAAGCGATAGGCGACTTTTCGGCTTAAAAAAGAGTTTATTATTGACTTGTCATAAATAATTGGCTCCGACTTATTGTCATTATTCTCTATAAATACCATGTTCACACACAGTTCAAATCATTACTGCAAAGAATTGTGTAGAGATGGGGTTGAGTAGAGAAGGTTAGTTGATTTTTTATATTCTAACTCAAGGGTTAAAATTGCAATATAGGATTGGCACACATTTCAGAGGTTGAGAAGTTGTTGGAGCCAATTGAAAGTCGTCTCGATGAAGGGATCGAGAAGCAAGATGCATCTCAAGTTGCATCATGTTATTCAGACAATGCTGCTTTAGTTCATCTGGGGAATAGTGCTATTACAACAAGAGCAGGTAACGTATGCAAGATTATCTCATCCTAACCTTCTAAATTTCAGCGATTGAAACCCGTTATAAGGAATTTTTAAAAGCGGATTTCTCCAAAATGATAACAGAAAAAACGGCGGCTTATGACGTCAACAATGGGGAATATTTAATGAGAAAAGGACGGTACCAAATGGGCAAGAAGGAGCCCTGGTTCAGATTCATGCAACTTTTTGAACGACAAGCAGATGGAAACTATCTTCTTGTGCACGATGAATTCGAATTTAATTAAAATTATATAAAAAGTTGAGAATAAATTTTGTGTTTGATGCCTTCACTTACCATTTACTTCGTTTGAGATCAAAAGTAAGGTTTTAATCGATCAGTTTAACAAAAGTTTAACAATTTAAATTTGGAGGCGCGTTTAGAATCAAAGACATATAAAAGTGGAATCGTTTTGACTCGTAGAAAGTGTTACCAGAAAAGCTCAGCACCACCATGGGCTACACGAAAGATGGTAAGGATTCTGCCTTTGATTTGGCGCAATAAAAAGTTATTTGTACATGTTATAATTGCTTCTGTAATTTTAGAACTAGAAACCCTTATCAAGGCTTCGGAAGATGCGGCCGACGTAGCGGTTGAGTTGAAAGACCATGAAGGGATCTCCAAACTCTACCACGAAGACGCTGTGTTGATTAACTCGGGAAGTAATGCGACGTATGGAAGGAAAGGTGAGATCCATTTATAAAGAAAATGCAGAATGAATTTATTTTCTCAAAATCTGCAAATGCTTTCTGTATTTTTTTTGTTTTTTTAATATGAATGCATGGCAAAATCAAAAAAGATAGTAAAAGATTTTTGTGAAAGAGAGGCCACGAAAAGTGATGTAAGACCGTAAAATACATTTTTCGAGAAGATTATTTTTATGAAATAATAGAAGCTTCAAATATGTATAATACATCTCAAAGGCTCTACAGAATATTCGCTTACAACATTTTCTTGTAATGTCTTTAAAGTCTTTTATTACTTACCGCAAACTTATGATATGCCATTTTTTAGCAATTGCCGACACCTTTGTCCAACTGATGGGACTTTTTGACAAATTCATTTTGAAAAAAGGAGACATTTGGGAAGTTAACAATGCCGAATACATTGTGAGAAAAGGCGAATTCCGATTTGACGACAACGCTAAATGGATGACTTATATTCAGTTTTACAAGAGGACCGAGGATGGAAACTACTTGATTGTCTATGACAAATTCGATTTGTAACAGTTTCACGATTATTAGCTGATAAAATCCCCATAATTAGCTAATAAATCATAAGCAGGAAGCTTTTTTTCAACTGGCTCTTATCTTTTTATTCAAGAAACCTAATTCCTGACAACATGATGACTCCACAATATTACGCAAACTCCTAATGCTCGATCGTCACTGGTACCACACCCATGTCAAGCCTCTCTCCAACAATGAACATTTTCTTCTTTTTCGTTGACTTTTTTCAAAGCGATAATGTCTGAAAATGAGACAATTGTTGAGGACCCAACGCACTCTTTGCGCATCACCTTGAGTATTATTGGAATTGTTTTTGGGGTCGAAACATTGGCTGTGAATGTGTTTGCATTGTGGTTTTTCAACAAGACTTCCTCCATCAAGAACAAGCACACAATGTTGATTATGATCAAGATTTTTGCGGATATCCCCGCCGTTTCCATTTTAATTTTTTGGTGGTTGCCTTGGGTATTTTTTATGGACAAAATGACCGCCGAATTATTGCCTTGGTTTAAGTATCCGAATCTGGTCTTCAGCACCATTGCTGACTTTGCTAGTTTGTTTGCACTGAATATGCAAATTCATATTTTGGTGGCCAGATTTGTTGGAGTCTTTTATACCTTTGCATTCGACAAAATATTTCGAAGAAAGTATATGATCATTCTGTTTGGAATTAACATTTTATTGGCTTTAAATGCCTTGGGTAAGCGTATTTTTATTTGTTTGATTATTTAATATATATTACTTTAGCTTTAAATTCATTCTATTTTGGAGCTTTTGTTTTCTACATTCCTGGTTTATTCTTTGTCATTTCTCTAAAGATCCCATCGTTTGAGCAGATTGAAATCCCGATGGCTTCGGGAATTGTCCTAATGGTTCAGGTTTGGATATTGGTGATTATATGTGTTAGCTTGGCCATTGCAACAGTTGTAAAATTGAGGAAGCTGAATAATGTAAGTTGAGGAAACGATTTCCCCAATGCTTACCTATATATTGTACTTAAATTACACAAAAATTTTAAATATGTCATTATTACCGTTATCCTTTTTAGGCCCAAACACAAGCTCATGGAATGGGCGGAAAGATAGGAGAAAAACGGCGAAGTGCTGAGTGGAAGCTGCTGGTTATCAGCATCGCTTCACCGCTGATCTGCACTATCCAACTTGTGGCTATTACGTTATTCTATTTTTATTTGAAAGGGGGAAATCTTTCGGAACTCATACTCTATTCTTTTTTTGTTACGTGTGTTGCAGAGTTATTGCAAGCACAATCTTATGCGTGAGTTATCTACAAAATTGCTAATTTTTTTAAATTTAGAATTCTCCAATTGGCCATAAATCAATCGTTCTGGCAATTTATCAAATGTCGGTCAAATCCCACGACATTCATTGGGTCTACAAAAATAACGGACTCTTGAATTAATATGTACTATTTACACTCTGTTTCAAAGGAACCCCATATAAGAAACCCATATCTTGGCAGCGGAGGGTCGCATAATTTTGGCGCCTAGAAAAGAGGGTGTCAAAAAACGATAGGGTAAAAGGATGCAAATTCTGACTATGTTTGCAACCGCACTTCTCGCAATTTTTTGAAATTTGGGTGTCGCAAAATGATAGGAACCCCTACTATTTTGCTAAAATACTTGTGAGTATGAGACCCAGAGTTCGGGAAGTTGTTAATATGACTGGCAGATGCAAGCCTAAATGCACAAAATAGAGAAGTATGTGCATTTCCGGAAAAATTGTTTAAAAATCCCGACGTTTTGAACTCTATGCTGTCTAGGACGTCGTTCTACAGTCATATTAACAACTTCCAGCACTCTGGGTCCCATACTCACAAGTATTTTAGCAAAATAGTAGGGGTTCCTATCATTTTGAAACACTCAAATTTCAAAAAATTGCGAGAAGTGCGATTGCAAACATAGTCAGAATTTGCATCGTTTTACCCTATCGTTTTTTGACACCCTCTTTTCTATGCCCCATAATCATGCGACCCTCCGCTGCCAAGATATGGGTTTCTTATATGGGGTTCCTATCATTTTGAAACAGAGTGTATTCATTTTTTATCTGAGAAATCAGAGAAACTCGCCTTCTTAAGCCTCATTTTCTAAGTCATTTTCTCTATAAATCAGGGTCGCAAATGCCGCAAGAGTAAAGTATTATATTATATAAATCTTGATAGGGTCTCGCAAACAGTAAACTTTGAATTTCATAAAACAAATCGCAAAATAAAGATCAAAGGTTCTCTACACCATTAGAAAATAATTGATAAATAACTGGCTTTAGTTTCGTTTTCGCTTCCTCTTTGCAATCTATTCTTATCTTTCAAAAAAAATCAATTATTACAGTCTGTTAAAGGCTATAGTTTGAAGTGACACAACAACTTCACCCTTAATTCTTTCAAATTTGGTGCCTTTCAAACAGCATGTCTGCCTTTCCCTGTCATCAATTTTAAACATCATTCTAATATCCATTTTCCGACTTTGTTTAAAACTGAACGTTTTTCGATAGAAACTCCGTTTTCCGTAGTTTGAATACACAAGAGAAATAAGCGTTCAAGTCAAGAGATATTAAAGTCACAACTCTCCTTCTTGTTGACTTATCGACTCACGTATAAAAGGCTGAAAATGATCGGGTTTAACGGCATTGTTGGAAGAGGAATTGCTCGAAGTAAACATGGTCCTGTCGCGTGAAGGTAAGCCGTTTTTTGAATTTGTTGCTAAATAGTTTGCAAAAACAAAGTTTTTGAAGTTTTGTCAATTGAGAATTTACATAAAAGCTTTATGAATTTGGTGCGAATTGAAATCAGAACTTTCGAAGGCATTTATTTCCAAGGTTTTATACGCGGATTTGCCATTTTCCCATTTTCCAAAACACTTTGATCTTTATTGTCAACAAACAATTTAAAACTTTTTTGCAGAAGTTGAAAAGCTCCTTGCTCCGTTGGAAAGTTTCCTGGACAAAGGTTTCGATGAACAGGATTACAAAAAAGTTTCGACTGGATATTCAGAAGATGCTGCCTTCATTCATCTGGGACATAGTGTCGTTAGAGGCAGAAAAGGTACCTATTTGATTGAAAAGACAATAATTGTCATCTGAACTTCAATCACAAACATAAAATCTCAATTTCAGCCATTGCTGAGGCTTTCAAGGCTTTCAGTGGACTGGATGCTAAAACCATGACAAACGAGAAGACCCATGCGTATGATGTGAATGATGGTGAATATTTGATGAGAAAGGGACGTTATCGTTTTGCTGATGGGCCATGGATGAGATACATGCAACTTTTCCATCGGCAAGCCGATGGCTCTTATTTGATTGTGCACGATGAATTCGAATTTTTCCAATAGATAAGCGTTGTACCTTTGACATGTATATGATTCCTTTGTAATAAAGATAGATATTGAATTTGGAATGACTTGTAAAGTGACAACTGACAAAAAAAGTAATTGAAGGCCAGAAATCCGATCTCTTTGAGGTCAAAGCTTATGTTATCTTAGTTCTGATCTCAAACTTATTTTATCAATACACAATTCGTACGTTGCCCTTTTGATAATTCTATTATGGTTGATATCATTTTTCTTTCATCCCCTTCCAAACTTTTGTATAATATTTCGGAATCATAAAGAGAACAGTTGAGTTGGATTTTATCATTGCAAAGCTTTCATTTTTGACTGCTGCAATTATAAGTCGACTATAAAAGCCGAAACGAATCGGTTATTTAGCCATATTACCGGGAATCGAAGGGTGCAAAAATGGTTCTGTCAAGAGATGGTAAGTCCATTGTCATAAAAGTTGCTATTTATTGCTCTTTGATCAGTTATACGGTTGACTTGTTTTGTGAAAGTATACATTGATTTAGTGGGTACGGTACTCAGATTTAATTTAATTTTTTTTGTAAGATTGGTCTGAATAGGTTAGAAATTAATAGTTTAATACAGACATGGCAAGGGGGCCGGGCTTTGGAAATTTTGAAAAGGGCCGGGCCGGGCCCAACTCTAAACGGGCCGGGCCGAGGGCCTATCTTTTTTTTGGGCCCCCTCGGCCCGGCCCCTTTTTTCAAAAAAAAAAATTGTCTTGCAACGAAAAATTTAGGTGCCAAATTTTTTTTGGCATTTTGTTGTAACTTTTTAGTAAAAAAAATTTTTTGACTACGGTTTTTTAAAGTTTCTCTTCCTTTCTCAAGGATTTCGACGATGGATTTGACAAGCGAGCAGCCCATCTGAAGTATTTTATTCACTCTTATGACATGAATACCTGTGGTTCGATTTTTCGACCTTTAAAAAAATCAAATAAACATCAAAGTTTGGGACAAAAAATTTCAGGTTCTGATTATCATTTCCGAATCTTCAAATTTTTGATGCTTTTCAGCTTTTTGCATATATTTCCAATATCTGAACATCTTTTTCGCCGAAAGACAAATCATGGATAATATCAAAAAAAGATCAACAATATCTTGGGTATGGGTTGATCGATTTTTAAATTTTAAAACGTTTTTGGACTAATTTGAGTACTGCGAACAACGTCATGATGTTAGTTTAAAGTAAAACCTTCAAAAAAAAAAAGGGCCGGGCCGGGCCGGCCCAAGGTACCCCGGGGCCGGGCCGGGCTTTGGAAATTTTGAAAAGGGCCGGGCCGGGGGCCCGAAGGGCACCGGGACCGGCCCGTTTTGCCATGTCTGGTTTAATAATACTTGGGCTTGCGATTTGCAAGATGAGTCAAGATAGTCAGCAATTATTTAAGACCATGACAAATGAGGACTGCCGGTGAGGCATAGATGTCCATGTTTTTAACCACACTAATTGCCAATAGGTTTCCAGTCTTTGACGTTTTTCGGTTAAATGATTTTTAAGAAATGTTTAGAAGCTCTCCAAATTCTGCGAAGCAATAAATAAAAATTTCTTAAATACCATCAAGGAACTTTTGAAATTTCAGAAATCGAGAAGCGTCTGGCTCCAGTTGAAAAGCTGATGGAGGATGCCACCGAAAAGAGAGAATACGACAGAATTGCCTCGGCTTATTCCGAGAACGCCGTGCTGATTCACATGGGGGTTAGTGTCGCTAAAGGACGAAAAGGTAGTCTTAACTAAGCCAACATGTATAAACATACGTCATTTCCAGAGATTGCTAAAGCCTTCGAAGCCTTTGGAAGCCTCGATTTGACTCAGGTCAAGACCAATAAAGAGTTTGCGTTTGACGTGAATGATGGAGAATATTTGATGAGAAAGGGAAAATTCAGTATTGCTGGAGGTCCATGGTTCAAATTTATGCAGCTTTTTGAGAGGCAGCCCGATGGGTCTTATCTCGTAATTCATGACGAATTTGAATTTCAATAAGTGATTGACAACTGCATAAAGTTTCAATAAAATTCATTTTCTCAAAATTTGGAAATAATTTCCAACAAAAATTCCCTGTAAAAATAATAAATCAAGAGATGAGCACAATATATTCAATAACCAAAGAAATTCAATTAACAAGACCTGTCCCCAGGCGTCCAATTAAAATCTGACATTCCCGATTCTGTGCATTTCAATAAATATTTTGCCCATTTTATGGTGTTTACTCTTTGCATAAAATACGCACTTTGTTTTGAGAGTGTAATTCGATAACTGAAGGAGTTTCTTTGGCCAGCTATTACCCCTATTTTTGTTACTTTTTTGTGTTTTAATTTGCCACAAATTAAAATGTATCCTTAATTTTTATTTAGAATTAATGTTTACTGCGCATTTCAAGCAAATTTAAAATTTTTAGGTTTTCCTCTAATTTTCTGATGACGCCATAATCTTTGCTTTTTTCTCTAAAATAATATTTCATTTGTCATGCCAATCGCCGAAGGGCATAACAAAATCGGAAGCCAACAGGTGTTGCCAAAGGGTTTTTTAAAAATCGAATCTCTATTTATCATTTTTACGTCTCTCGAGAACATTGGGTACTGCTTTGCTATATTTTCTTTGTTTCCATTTTCTTAAATTTCACTTAATTCCTATTTTCAATTCATTTTCAAGGGCGGTTTAAAGTTTCAAGACTAAGGGAAAGATGTGTTTTTCTGGGGGGATTAAAGGTCAGACTTGAAAAAAAAGGAACTGTAAGTATGGCGCAGAGAACCCAACAAAATATGACGCCAATTAGTTCAGACAAAAACCTCTGTACAACGAATTGCAAAGGACCAAAAATGTTGTAGAGGGGTTTTGTTGTATGAACTTTCATTTTGCCGTAAAATTGACTTGTAGGACCTCTAAAATTGGTCTTTATAGAGAGGTAGTTGGACGTGAGTTTGTTATACAGAGGTTTCACTGTATATATCTCATAACCAAGGGAAACAGGGTTGTATATGTAAATGCAGTTGAGGATTGGTAACTGGATAAGTAATGAACATAAAATTTAATTGGTTTGCAAAAGTTGCTAACGATTCTTATGATACGTTGGATAACAATGTTTTTGTTTTTTTGAAAGGTTATTGATGGCATCTTTTTTGTCGAAAAAGACAGTTCAGGGTTTGAAAGTACATGACATTATGACCTCAACTAGGACGATTAAAACCGTCTGGGCCTATTCTCAACACCTTGTTAGACTGTCTTGCCTCAAAATTGTTGTTCCACGCCGGGCTTGTTTACGGTATGGCCTTTGCTTTGCCTCCTTCTCCCTTAAAAATAAATCGTTTTAATGGGAAAATTTTGAATTTTATTTTAATGGCTGTACAAACAGATTCTTCTGTCCGAAAATCCGAATTGATTCGTATCCATCTTGTAATATTTTATTTCTATTTTTACATTTGCACTTTTATAACCCTAGCATTGAAAAGCACAATATTTTGAACTTTAACTTTTTCCTCAGGCTATGACACGCTTGACTGTATAGTTGGCATTGAAAAAAAAACAATAAAGAATGCCTCCAGGGATTTGTTTTCTATGCTAAATAAATAGAAAAAACAAAGAGTCGGGCCTATTTTAATATTTTCATACCTTTTTTCTTCATATTCAGTCGATTTCTGAACAATACACTAAAAATGATATTGTAATCGTATTTTAGAAGAGGATAAATCAATTTTCCGACCCAGAAATCCCATGAATATTCAGTAAGAATGTCTCTTATTCCGCGAACATGTCGTAATAACTTATTTGATAAAATTTTTGGACTGAAAAATTGAATTTCCCTTCAAGGATTTGTGTTTCCGCCCTGGACTCCCAGTTTTCCAACTTCTGGCTACGTCGACTTTTGCTTACGTTTTTAAAATTTGTGATGCATAAACCAAGTTATAATTACTGAGTCCATTTTTTATTCAACAATAACATAATCATGTCCCAAAAAAGATTCTCTGAACTTTGAACTTTACCTTTTTTTACTGTATGTTGTATCTTCTTTATTTTAATCCCCATCCTTCAAAATTCTTACTGTAACCGGCTTTTGGATCTTAAATTAATTTTTTATTAGTTTTTCCGAAAATTTAGGACACTCGCGAACGCCTCCAATTCCCTGAGGGAATGGCCTGAATCTGGACTGATAAGCAAATTTTCTCACGATGAATCTCTAGAAGAGGCAAATGGGGATGGAAAAAGAGGGGGTTATCGGCTTTTCAACAGTTTCCATGGAAGGATTTGGGAATTAATTTTGCCAGACTTGGGGGTTGCTCAGAATCAAAGCGATTTTTAGTTCGAAAAGTCGAAAAGAACATAATTTTTGGCTGGTAATATAAAGAGTGGAATTAAATGATCTTTGCGAATGAAATACTGAGAATAATGAGAAGAGTGCATTGTAGAGAAGACTTCCCGCTCTTTCCCCTGCAAATGTTGCGAGACGAAAATGTGCTTTTGCACCTTTACTGCTTTTGGCTCTTGAATCTCAACGTCTTCTCTAGAGCGTAAGATAAAATTTTTGCAGCCTTCTTGCTAAGCAATAATTTTTATTTTTGCCGTGTTTCATCAAAATGCAATTATCGAAATTTTTGCAAAGTCCTCCACAATCTAAAAATCGCAAAAAAAACAATCTTTTTTCCATTAAATTATCACCTGACATTATGATGATTGTCATAGGCTTTCCAAAGGCGGACGTATTGGATTGCATTTACTACTGTATTCGCGGAAAATCGGCTCAGGTGGATAATGTGGCTCTCATTTCTTCAAATTACTTGCGTTTTACGATACCTTTTTCGTCAGAAATTGTCTGCAAATTATCTTCAAAACAGCTTTATTGAAAGCAGAATTATGAATCTTTAGGGGTGTCGCTAGAATTTCAAATCAATTTCCTTGTATAAGCTGGCCTAATTGATTACTTCAAGTATTTTTGTCGCTAAAACTTTTTTACTTTAATTTGGTTTAACCGAAAAATAGATTTTGTTGGGAAAATTGCGTCCCAAAATGTTCAAACATCTGCATTTTTTGGCCTCATTTTAAATAAAAAAATATCCAAAAAATGTGGGCAAGTAAAAAAAGTAAATTCACAGGGCACGCTTTCTTTCCTTGAGAATTTATGAATTTGAATAATTAATTGGACCCGGTCTTTGTCGCCTTTTGAAACAAATGTCACTTATTAAGGACCGAGTCCAAATCTCGCGCACTTTCCCTTCCAAAAACGGGAATGTGTGGACGAAAAATTGCGGCCAAGTTTTCTGATTAAGCGCCCTGGGGCCAAAATCTTTGGAAGGCTTCATTTTGGGATGTTATACTTGGGATTGGAGGGAGTTTTGATGAATGGGCTCAAAGACTTGATGTTTTGTTTACAAGTCACGTAATTTTGTAGGAGAAGAGCTCAAAGAGTCAATTTGAAATTTTGAAGAAACGTGGCTAAATTAAGAAAACAAATTTGTTACTCAAGGCTTTGGCTGACAAAACCTTTCCTAAGCCAAATTCAAAAGCTTAGGCCAAAAAAATGTAGCAATTATTCTTTAGCTTAATTTCTCTCACAAAATTTAAATTTAAAGATAGTCTGAACGTCGCGCGTCAACTCGAAAAAGCAAAGGAGAGGAAACTCTTCAAGTTGGCACTTCGTCACAAATATGGAGTCCGAAAAACGTTTTCTGGTCGATTTCTTGTCCAATTTGGCAAAAAATTGGTCGTTTCTGACAAAAGTTGACCATTTTCAAGCTCTGAGTTTTTTGAGACTTGTTTTGATCGGAAAATCTTAAGAAAAATTTACAAAATAATTTTTCCAATAAATCTTTGAACGAAAAGCCAACTTGAAGAGTTCACTCCCTGATTTGACGTGCGTCGTCCCTTGCGCACTTCCGTTATAAGGAAAAATAAGGTCGTTGGACAAATGTGAATTGTAGGTTGATCGCTGCTTAAGTAATGAGCATTGAATTTAATTGGGTTTACTGAAGTTGGCACCTCAGTTTTTCATTACCATTTAATTTTTTCGCTTTACTTTCAAGTTTTTGCAGCAAATAGCATTTCTTTAAAGGCGATGCTTTCTCATATTTGAAGGTAATTTTTGAGAGTTCACTTCCTCTCTTTCACGCTCATCCGAGCGCGTTAAAATCTTGTCCTCATGCTGTTATTTATGACTTTGTGCCGTCTACTATTACTACTCCGGGCTCTGTTTTAAGTAATTCTTTAGCCCTTTTTGGTGGATCTCGTGTCCGGAAACTTCTCGTTTTACTCGCTCTTAACTCTTTGTTTGTTTTAATCAAGTTGTCCGAAAAGAGCCCGACTTTATATGACATTCCGGCCTGTCTTTAATCGCCCCGGGAAATTTGTTTTTAGTCAAAACTTTTGAATAATTTAAAAAATAAAACAAAATATTATTATATTTTGAATTCTGAGACTAAAGACTCTTTACCCTTGAGTTAATTAATTACAGAGTTTCGGTAATTACTATTTAAAGGCACAAATTTGTGGGTAAGAACTCAAAAGTACTCGAAAAGATAAAGTTAATGTATTCTTTTCATCAGACATGAGTTTATTTCCTTATTCTAATAAAAGATTTGAATTAAGTTCATTGTAAATAGTGGGAGTAATGGAATAAAACAGAAGTATTTGAGTAGGCAGTGTTGGGTTGATGGCAAAAAGAATTGACATTTTGGATAATTTTAGACAAAAGTTGGCCTTGAAGATTTTCTTGGGAGTTTGATGAACTTGACAAAATTGTGGTTATAATGTGCTAAAAATAATACGAGAAATCTGTCTAATAATCATTCATGCGTGAGACGTATTAGAGAGTGTGGAAAATAAGGATAGACGGCCGCAGAAGAAACTTTTTACGAGACATCTCTCTGTGACGTGAGTTGTGCGTCAGAAAAAAAGCTTTTTACAACTGGCAGTTGGAAAAGAGTGTCAATCTTTACCATAAAATCGGTCGTTTCTTTGTTACACCCCAAAAAATTTTAATCTAAATTTGTGTCTAATTTCCCCAAAATCTAAATATCGCATTTCCAATGTTGAACTTTTGGATTGCCGTTAAGTTCTCTAGTTGTATATAATTTACTTCTCAGAGAGTTCCATAGATCCCAATTCTTCGCAAAGTATAACATATTATGTCACTTTTCCGTGCTGTTTTTTCTCATTAGAACAATTGCATGGAATGCGGTTAATTGACATTCACGGTGCCATTGTTTGCAAGTATTAATAATTGCTAAAAGAAGTCAAGTCGGATGTGGGTTTACACAAGTACACAGATGACTGTCATATCTTAATTGGGATTTTTAATCAGTATGACATAGGACGGAGATAGGTTTGGTAATGTGGTCTGATCAAGCTGGAGAAGGATTCTTTGAAATCTGAGAGAAAGTTCTCGAAACTGTATTTGACAAAACATGGCGCAGAATTAGGTTGGCATTTTTGAATCTCTTTATTTAATTCGCGTTAAAATTGATTTGAAATCTTGGTCCAAAATTCATTTCCTGCGTCTTTAAGTTATCGTTAAATTTCTCGGCTATACTTGCAACGGACGAGATAAATTTTTAGGTTCAATCAGCTAAAATTTCGAAAATATTTGAAAAAAGTTTAAAAGTCGCCATACGAAATTTATAAAACGATAAAAAGAATCACATTTTCCTCCAAAATTCGTAATTATTTTGCCGAAGCCCTTTTTTTAATCGTCCCACATTATATTCTTTGTCTATGGTTTTGTCTGGTGCTCAGTCATCTATTTTTAACGCGTCTGTTGTCTCCAAATTTTTCTCATAAACACCTTTATGAGCTTGTTTGATATAATCCCACCCTGGAGACTTCAATTTGACGCCAGAAGTCTAATGAGGAATTCGGAAGCAAAAATAAAAAGAATTCTACGGCGTTGGCAGACGAAATGCTTAGATGAAACGACCATATCTATGGCAACAACGGGAATTTCGTTTGAGATCGTCTCTTTGATATTCCTGCTGTTGTGAACGCTTTATCAATATTCAATTTAAAGGGGAACAACAGCGATCGTTGCACGAAGCTCTCTTAAATTCTGTGTGGTCCTTTTCGACGACATGAAATAATGTTTGCTTTGGTTTTGCGAGATATTCAGAAATCTTTGAAGGTGAAAGACCACGTAAAATCAGGAGAGACGGTCCTCGGAAAAATGCTTTGGCTACAACTTATTTATAAGAAATGCATTCTTTGCAAAAACATTGTACTCCAACAGTCATTTCGTTCCAAAAAACTAAAAATTGTGGAATGTTAGGTATTTTCAGCGCGCGAGCTAAAGTGACGGTACATTTAACAAGTTTGTAAACTCAGTTTGTGACAAGTTGTATCAAGATGTTTTTAAAAGAAAATCTTAGTTGTTTGCCTAAATACAATGTAAGATTCATTTGCAGTTTCTGCAGATATTGGCGCTAATTTATTCCGAAATTGTTTTTGTCCATTTGTCTGCCAAACCGGACTTCTGGTTGTCCTTGCAAGCAAAACAAGCCGTATTACTGCTTTGACTTTGGTTTATTCTTCTTTTCTCACTGATTACTCAAATTTTTACTGCCAAAGTCTTGCCAATATTCTTTTTAACCGCCTAATTTTGCATGATTGGACACTTTATAAAGCCTCT